>VYZW01016290.1:15746-47737 GCA_013401315.1 Balaeniceps rex | reverse complement strand
CACCATATACTCACACTATTTAAAAATAAGCTGAAGAGTGACTTGTTTGTCACAAACCAGCAAATTGTGTTTACATGAAATGACTTCTGAGACTCAGACTTCAAATTTACCAATCAAATGCATAATGAAACACAAGGGTGGAAAGGTAAATATAGACAAACTCTGAGTAGAAAAAGAGGAAAAAAAAATTTTGAAGGCAGTTAAAACACAGAAGCATCTTATCTACAGATGAAGCAAACTTCTTCACCAAGTCTTTTGATCAAGACTGGAAGTATTTCAGTAGGTCCACACTGACACAACCATAAGCTATGAATTAAGACTCAGGGAGTACTTCATGAAATTTTATGGTCTACAGTATGCTTGAAGCTAGATGCTTAGGCTAGTTTCATCTGGTTTTAAAACAAAATGCACTGATGTGATCACTTGCAATTGTGAGATAAGAGATGATCCAAAATACCAAAACCATGGCATAGCTATTGCATATACAGATACTACAAAGGCAAAATAGAATTCAGACTATTTTAAATGGAGGAATACTATTTGCAAAAAAATACTGAACCTTGAATACATGCTTTATTAAGTGAATCTCTATTCTTTTATTGTAAATTTTCATCCTTCTTCCCTTGCCTTTGCCTTTTTGTTCATTTATAATTTTCATTTGTGTCATTTCCGATTCAAACAACATAGTCTATTGTATCAAATATTTTTTTTAGATGACCAACTTATTTATATGAACTCCATTTCAAAAAAGACATTGCTTTAAACTTAGGTTTAGAACTAGTCTGTTCAACCATTAGCTATCTGTTTCACTATATGAGAATACAAAAGACATATTACCTCGGCTTTTGGCAGCTTCTTTCAAAGCAGCTAGAACCTCAGGCTTCAGGTCATCAGAAAGTAACCTTCCTTCCAGGCCAGGAAAGAGTGATCTAAGCACACCATAAAAAAAACAAACAAAAAACCCCAAAACACACTTTAGCAAAACATCTGATTTATGTTGCTGCACAGAAATTACCAGCATAGTAATCATCATGGTAAGACAGTTGCATGCAAAGCAATTGCTTACATATGCAGAATTGGGCTTTCAGTGGGCATTTTCTTATGAATGAGAAAATCATACATTTAGAAGCAGAGAGTAGTAAGAAACTAATTTTTCCAACTACTCTTCTTTTCAAAGCATGTCTAAGCAAGTTTTCTCCTAATAGAAAAAACAGGATTAGAAAATTATTTTAATCTATTTGTATTCTAACAAAAAAGGTAAAATAGCACCTACTATTCTACGTCTCTTAAAGATTCTATTTGAAAGCATACGAAAAAATACAACATGTAATTCTAGGACTTCACACAGATCTGTGGATTCCAAGAGATCTGCAGACAGTCATTAAGACTATTGTAGCCAAGAGTCAGTCTCACCCTGCCCCTCCCTCCCCTTCTTTTGTTAGCACTTAAAACGAAATAGTTTTTTGAGGGCTTTGGTCTTCCTGAAATAAAAAATAACTGTCCAGTTTAATTTTGACAGCAGGTACGTCAATGATACATAAACCAACACAGAATCTTTCTTGTTCTTCCACAGGTGTTAACAGAAAGAAATTCGTAAGAGCTTATTTCAGCTTTTTAAGCAGGCTCCAAACTTGAATATGCAAAGAGCCAAACTCGAAGTTGAAAATCTTTTAAAACACCTAGCACAAGTCATTTATCATTTTTATAACATCAGAATTAAAAATAATTACTGTAGGCAAGAATAGAGGCAAATAAAGCATTAGTATTTCAAATTCCTGTATTATCATAGCTAGCAAGTAGATTTATGCCTGGTATAACAGGCTTTTGTATCAGTTTTACAAGACTAACCAAACTAAGTCCATTAACAACAGAACACTAACTGAATAAGATATAGTGGTAGCATTAAGTTCCCAAAAAAGTATCTTATGACCAGTCTGAAGCAGGGCTGTAAGGAAAATTTGTCAGTCTCATCATGGGAATGTTTTCTGTGTTAGTATACTGGCTTAACTTCTGGAAGGAGAAACAAAGTGAAAAAATAGCAAAAGATAAATCATCTCACAACAGATGCTAGAGAATTTTTTTTTTTAAAAAAAAAGACACTAGAATCACAGGCGCTGAGTAGCATTAATCCCCTGATAAATAACCGGAATTGTCTAGAACAAGAAAGACCATGGGTTTAGAATATAACAGAAAAAGGACATGGGATGACCAGTTACCTGCATCCAACTGCTTTTCTTGAAGATGTGTTGTCTATACGTATATTCAAACCATAATTTACACAATTTACCACAATTGACCTTACTTGAAGCACTTTTTACCTTAATAATATCTATATTGGCACACTCCAACCCATCTCTACTTCCTGTATAAACAGTTAATAGGGCAGTAAAAGCAGCAAAGCACATGCCAAATGTCACATTCTCTCAAGCTGAGGATCTGAAAATTAGTGGAACTCTGAGGGAAAGGAGAAGGAAAGGAGGAGGAGGAGTGGTTGTGAACATATGTCCGGGTAACACTTCGTAAGGAGCAACAGCTACAGGTAAGGCATCTGGTGTGTCTGAGTGACTTCAGGCAGTACCTCTTAAGAGGTTACTTGGAGAAGGGTCCAAATTTAACAGATCTTTTATACATGCACAATCCAGTACAGACATAAAAAGCAGCAGTCATGCTTTTCCCCCAGTGACCCCACAGGCAATTAGTCCAGCTAGCCTGCTCTTTCCTATCCCCTCCTCAGTGTCAGTGCAAGCTTTTTGGGCAGATGAAATGTGAACCAAATTGGAACATTGACAAAGCTGGGAAATAAGCAAGGAAAAAAAGAAAAATTAATTGGAGAGGGACTGGAAAGAACAAAGGGAGAGCAGATGTAGAAGACAAACCCACTTCTTTCCATGGTAGTATCTGCTTACTTCCTGAAACCAATTCGTGTTCAGTACTAAGCCCTTCCCTGAAAGTTTTTTTTTGTTAAAAAAAAAAAAAGAACACAAAAAAACCAGTAGTAATCTCAAGCTTTAAGTTTAAAAAAAAAGCTTTTATCATTATTTAGTTTAATGTACTTCCTAGTATGCATGTTTCTAACCTCCTCCTATTTATAATTCTCAGAAGAAAGCTAATTTGAAATATATGCGGAGGTATTCCCCTAAAGCCTAGATCACATGATTCTTTATAAAATTATAATGGCAAGGAGCTGCCAAAATTTTCAAATGAGACATATGCACACAAACATGTACATATATACATAAAACTGAGCTCTGTCTACGCATTATTTCATTACATTACAGGCTGCTGCATATCATCTTGTTTGCTGCTAAGCAACTAACAGTCTGAAGCTCTGTTTTAACATTTAAACTAAAAAAAAACCCAGTATCTAAAATATTAATATACCTGGGATATTCTTCTGAGGTTATGTAAACTACATCCTGTTCCGACACAGATGACGAAAAAGGAATAAAATTTCCATTCTGTAATGGCAAAAGCTCCAATCCAATCAGTTCACTGTAGACTCCATCAGAAAGCACAAATTCTAAAAGATGAAGCTTTTCTTCAGTGGGTCCACTGTGTCCAGATTTCCTTAGTACTTGTCGTACTACAGCAGGAGTCACTTTTTTCACAGCTTTAGCAGTAGAAATAGTAAGATGCACTGCACTAGCAATATTTGCTGGTACCTTAGCAATCTGCTTCCCTGAATTCTGGAGGTAGTTGAGAACAGACTGTGTGTACTCCAAACTCTCATCCATTTCAGAAAAGTGCACCTGTTCCACCTTTATCCACTGATTACTCACTGAGTAAATAACTGTATGCTCAAGCAGCTCTTTAAAGAGAGGTACTACAATTGCTTTCCAGGGTACCCTGATTTTGTTCTCATCAGGCCATAACCTATAAATTCTTTCAGCTGACAATGGAAAATCCGAATTCTTCTCTGTCTCCACTCGTTTGATAGCTTCCAAAATAAGGGTGGTATATGCCTTTGGCACTATATTTACCACAAGAAGATCATTCCACAAAGCTGCTGGATCTCTCCATTGATCTAGCTCTCGCCATTTGATACTCCTCCTATTGTCTGTGAGACCAAAGAAACCACTAACATGAACTGGGAGTCCAGTTTTGCTTTCTTCACCTGGAGGCAAAGGCAGAAAACAAAATGCTCTTCCTGAAAAATCTGCTACAGCTCCTTTTTCCTCCCCATTAGTTGATAAAGACATGGCTATTCCAATAGTAGGAACAAATTTCAAGTCATCAGCTAAACAATCCAGTTCAGTACACATTCCTCGTCCACCTACACAATTACATACTAACCAAGATGTTTTCTGTGCGTCCTTAACACTCTCATCTTCTACAACTATATTTACATGGTATGTCACACATGTTATGCTATTGCTTGGAACTCCCTTACAATACTGATTTATTGCAGTTCCTAAGATTTTGATAGAATTGGGTCTTTCATGTTTCAAGGCCTTGTTCTCACTTGCAGTTACTCTAAAAATCAGCCTCTCTGTTCCATCAGCTTCCCTAACATGCAGTGAAACATCCTGAACACTCTTCAAGAAGAGCAACACTGTGTCTGCATCTGCTCTGAAGGATTCAAACAGCTCCAAAACCTTCTGTTTGTCATAAACATTGCTGCTCAGTTGGGAAGGCTGCAGACGAAGTGGGAAACGAAAAAAGGTACCAGGAAAGTTTCCATTCTTAAAGGTTTCCTTAGTGCTGCCAAATACACCAATGAATGGTGCAAACTGGTCTGTAAGTTCATTGATTTCCTTGCTATCTTCTTTTAGATTCCAACACTGGCCTGATTCATGAGGTCCAAAAAGGGTTTGATGGGGATCAAGCATTCCAATCTGGTCACCACTGAAAATACTAGGGACATCTGTATACATAAAAAACAACCACCATTAATAATCCTAAAAAACATGCTTTTCAAATACAGTCTTAAGGAACAAATTTTAAAAGGGCAAGAAAAACAAATGTTATAAAACTGCAATGAACCTAGTATAATTCTGGTAATATATAATTCAGTGCTTATTGACAGGAGGAAATAAGCACACCCCTATTCTGCAATTAAATATATAAATACTCATTCAACTATTTGAAATTTAGCAAACAGTGAGCAACAAAAAGTATAATTTTTTTCAACTTTATACTTTTATCTTTCCAATATTTTCAGAAAAAAAACAATTTAATTTACTAAAGGTGTATTCTATTTCATACTTTGCAGATCTTGAAGGCTTGCAAACAGTAACTGTGTACATTTAAAAGCATAAATTCCCAGAATTATCAAACCACTGAATGTATTAACAAAGCTTTTATTCATGCTCTACTAGATAAAACATTGTGACAAAATATCCTGTGTCTTACAAACTCACTTCAGAAGTTAAAAATGTTGTATCAGCAAAAATTTGCTTCTTATCCTGTACTATTATAACTACTACGTACACTGTAAAGACTATTTACACTACATGCTTAGAATCCTAGCACCATACAATCATTTAGGTTGGAAAGGACCTTTAAGATCAAGTCCAGCTGTTAACCTAACACTGCCAAGTCCACCACTAAACCATGTCCCTAAGCACCACATCTACATGTCTTTTAAATACCTCCACGGGTACGGAATCAATCACTTCCCTGGGCAGCCTGCTCCAATGCTTGACAACCCTTCCAGGGAAGAAATTTTTCCTAATATCCAATCTAAACCTCCCCTGGCACAACTTGAGGCCATTGCCTCTTGTCCTATCACTTGCTACTCGGGAGAAGAGACCAACACCCACATTGCTACAACGTCCTTTCAGGTAGTTGTATAGGGCAATAAGGTCTCCCCTCAGCCTCCTCTTCTCCAGGCTAAACAACCCCAGGTCCCTCAGCTGCTCCCCTTAAGACTTGAGCTCCAGACTCTTCACCAGCTTCGTTGTCCTTCTCTGGACATGCTCCAGCACCTCAATGTTTTTCTTGTAGTGAGGGGCCCAAAACTGAACACAGTATTCGAGATGCAGTCTCACCAGTGCCAAGTACAGGGGCATGATCGCTTCCCTGGTCCTGCTGGCCACACTATTTCTGATAAAAGTCAGGACACTGTTGGCCTTCTTGGCCACCTGGGCACACTGCTGGCTCATGTTCAGCCCTGGTCACCCCCAGGTCCTTTTCTGCCAGCCAGTTTTCCAGCCNGGTCCTTTTCTGCCAGCCATTTTCCCAGCCACTCTTCCCCAAGCCTGTAGTGTTGCATGGGGTTGTTGTAAACCAAGTGCAGGACCCAGCACTTAGCCTTGTTGAACATCATACAACTGGCCTCGGCCCATCGATCCAGCCTGCCCAGATCCCTCTGTAGAGCCTTCCTACCCTCAAGTGGATCAACACTCCTGCCCAACTTGGTGTTATCTGCAAACTTACTGAGGGTGCCACTCAATCCCCTCGTCCAGATCATTTATAAAGACATTAAACAGAACTGGTCCCAATACCAAGCCCTGGCGAACACCACTTGTGACCAGCCACCAGCTGGATTTAACTCCATTCACCACAGCTCTTTGGGCCTGGCCATCCAGCCAGTTTTTTTACCCAGTGAAGAGTACACTCATCTGAGCCATGAGCTGCCAGTTTCCCCAGGAGAATGCTGTGGGAAATGGTGTCAAAGGCTAAATTCCAGGCAGACAACATCCCCAGCCTTTCCCTCATCCACTAAGCGGGTCACCTTGTCGTAGAAGGAGATCAGGTTAGTCAAGTAGGACCTGCCTTTCATAAACTCATGCTGACTGGGCCTGATTGCCTGGTTGTCCTGTACGTGCCACGTGATGGCACTCAAGATGAGCTGCTCCATAACCCTCCCCCAGCACCGAGGTCAGACTGACAGACCTGTAGTTCCCCAGATCCTCCTTCTGGCCCTTCTTGCAGATGGGCATCACGTTTGCTAACCTCCAGTCAACTGGGACCTCCCTGGTTAGCCAGGACTGCTGATAAATGATGGGAAGTGGCTTGGTGAGCATTTCCGCCAGCTCCCTCAGTACTCTCAGGTGGATCCCATCTGGCCCCATAGACTTGTGTGTGTCTAACTGGTGTAGCAGATTGCTAACCATTTCCCCCTGGATTATGGGGGCTTCATTCTGCTCCCCATCCCTGTCTTCCAGCTCAGAGGGCTGGGTACCCTGAGAACAGCTGGTCTGACTACTAAAGACTGAGGCAAAGAAGACAGCCTTATTCTCATCCTTTGTCACTATGTTTACCCTCACATCCAGTAAAGGATGGAGATTCTCCTTAGCCCTCCTTTTGTTGCTAGTGTATTTATAGAAATATTTTTTTATTGTCTTTTACAGCAGTAGCCAGATTAAGTTCTACTTGGGCTTTGGCCCTTCTAGTTTTCTCCCTGCATAACTTCACAACATCCTTGTAGTCCTCCTGAGTTGCCTGCCCCTTCTTCCAAAGGTCATAAACTCTTTTTTCCCCGAGTTCCAGCCAAAGCTCTCTGTTCAGCCAGGCTGGCCTTCTTCCCTGCCGACTCGTCTTTTGGCACATGGGGACGGCTTGCTCCTGCGCCTTTAAGATTTCCTTCTTGACGCATGTCCAGCCTTCCTGGACTCCTTTGCCCTTCAGGACTGCCTCCCAAGGGACTCTGTCAAGCAGGCTCCTAAACAGGCCAAAGTCTGCCCTCCGGAAGTCCAAGGTGGCAGTTCTGCTGACCCCCCTCCTTACTTTGCCAAAAATCAAAAACTCTGTCATTTCATGACTGCTGTGCCCAAGATGGCCTCCAACCCCCACATCACCCACAAGTCCTTCTATGTTTATAAACAACAGGTCCAGCAGGGTGCCTTCCCTAGTTGGCTCACTTGCCAACTGTGTCAGGAAGTTATCTTGCACACACTCCAGGAATCTCCTAGACTGGTTCCTTTCTGCTGTATTGTATTTCCAGCAAACATTTGGTAAGTTGAAGTCCCCCACAAGAACAAGGGCTAGTGATTGTGAGACTTCTCCCGGCTGCTTATAAAGTATTTAGTCTGCCTCTTCATCCTGCTTGAGTGGTCTGTAACAGACTCCAACCATGATATCTGCCTTGTTGGCCTTCCTCCTGATTCTTACCCACAAACACNTGTTGCCCTTCCTCCTGATTCGTACCCACGAACACTCAACCCTATCGTCACCATCTGTACAACAGTAAAACATTTTGCCAGAATAACAGGTTTCAAGACTGAATATTACCAGCTTGTGAAAGAATATGTACTCTCCCTCTCCCAAATGTAAATGTGCATATACCTCTCTTATGGAATATCCTTTCTAGCATGAAATAAAATCACTGCTTATTATGCAAAGAACCTGCATAAAAGTTTCAATCTAGTCTAAACTTTCACATTTCTACTTGCACATCCACCCTACATTATGGCCCTCTAAAATATGAACAGCAGTGCATAACTGAAATAAAAGTATAAAGGAATGTTCATTTCAATATAAGGGACTAAGTGCATAATGATGTTACTAGAAGAAACAAATCCAAAGGATACCTTATAGAGTTTTAGAAAAATATGAACGCTTCTTAAGTAAACTTAGCCAGGAATCTAATTTGAAAGCGCACTATAGAGAACATATTAAATGTTTGATGAATATCTAAAATAATTAAACAACTTAAAACATCAACATTTTCATTTTAAAATATCTACTGAGAGTACCTGTTATATGATAAACTGAATTAAAGCCAATTCCAAATCTTCCAACTTTCAGGGGATCATCTTTCTTCCTGCTTCTTGCTATTTCCTGTATACCATGCCAGTCCTCAGGGGTGAAAATTGCATCATTGTATGCATAAAATGCTGGCCCTATAATAAATAGGCAAGTGTTAAAAAGATGACAGAAGAAAACTATTTACTGTTAAAAATTTCTAGGAAATGAACTTACAGAACTGAGAAAGTATTTCTTTAAAGTATACATGCACAAATTTAATGGGGAAACTATGACTCCAGCTGACATTAAATTATGCTTGGTGATGAAAGGGAAGTATAGAGTAGCAGCAAAAACAGAAGCAAGAAGATGGATTTACCTCTGATTTATGGTACTTAAGAGATTTATATTCTGATGCGGTATCTAGTTCTGGTGTCCGCATTTTAAAAGAATGATTCTGAAAAACTGAACAGAAAGCAGAAAACAACAGAACTTCTGAAAGAAGAAGTGTCCTGTGGTGCAAGGCTTAAACTCAATCTGTTCAGTCTATCAACAAGATATTTGAAATATGTACTAATCACAGTCTATTAATACCTCCACTGGAAGGGAATACATNTTCCAGCCAAAGCTCTCTGTTCAGCCAGGCTGGCCTTCTTCCCTGCCGACTCGTCTTTTGGCACATGGGGACGGCTTGCTCCTGCGCCTTTAAGATTTCCTTCTTGACGCATGTCCAGCCTTCCTGGACTCCTTTGCCCTTCAGGACTGCCTCCCAAGGGACTCTGTCAAGCAGGCTCCTAAACAGGCCAAAGTCTGCCCTCCGGAAGTCCAAGGTGGCAGTTCTGCTGACCCCCCTCCTTACTTTGCCAAGAATCAAAAACTCTGTCATTTCATGACTGCTGTGCCCAAGATGGCCTCCAACCCCCACATCACCCACAAGTCCTTCTATGTTTATAAACAACAGGTCCAGCAGGGTGCCTTCCCTAGTTGGCTCACTTGCCAACTGTGTCAGGAAGTTATCTTGCACACACTCCAGGAATCTCCTAGACTGGTTCCTTTCTGCTGTATTGTATTTCCAGCAAACATTTGGTAAGTTGAAGTCCCCCACAAGAACAAGGGCTAGTGATTGTGAGACTTCTCCCGGCTGCTTATAAAGTATTTAGTCTGCCTCTTCATCCTGCTTGAGTGGTCTGTAACAGACTCCAACCATGATATCTGCCTTGTTGGCCTTCCTCCTGATTCTTACCCACAAACACTCAACCCTATCGTCACCATCTGTACAACAGTAAAACATTTTGCCAGAATAACAGGTTTCAAGACTGAATATTACCAGCTTGTGAAAGAATATGTACTCTCCCTCTCCCAAATGTAAATGTGCATATACCTCTCTTATGGAATATCCTTTCTAGCATGAAATAAAATCACTGCTTATTATGCAAAGAACCTGCATAAAAGTTTCAATCTAGTCTAAACTTTCACATTTCTACTTGCACATCCACCCTACATTATGGCCCTCTAAAATATGAACAGCAGTGCATAACTGAAATAAAAGTATAAAGGAATGTTCATTTCAATATAAGGGACTAAGTGCATAATGATGTTACTAGAAGAAACAAATCCAAAGGATACCTTATAGAGTTTTAGAAAAATATGAACGCTTCTTAAGTAAACTTAGCCAGGAATCTAATTTGAAAGCGCACTATAGAGAACATATTAAATGTTTGATGAATATCTAAAATAATTAAACAACTTAAAACATCAACATTTTCATTTTAAAATATCTACTGAGAGTACCTGTTATATGATAAACTGAATTAAAGCCAATTCCAAATCTTCCAACTTTCAGGGGATCATCTTTCTTCCTGCTTCTTGCTATTTCCTGTATACCATGCCAGTCCTCAGGGGTGAAAATTGCATCATTGTATGCATAAAATGCTGGCCCTATAATAAATAGGCAAGTGTTAAAAAGATGACAGAAGAAAACTATTTACTGTTAAAAATTTCTAGGAAATGAACTTACAGAACTGAGAAAGTATTTCTTTAAAGTATACATGCACAAATTTAATGGGGAAACTATGACTCCAGCTGACATTAAATTATGCTTGGTGATGAAAGGGAAGTATAGAGTAGCAGCAAAAACAGAAGCAAGAAGATGGATTTACCTCTGATTTATGGTACTTAAGAGATTTATATTCTGATGCGGTATCTAGTTCTGGTGTCCGCATTTTAAAAGAATGATTCTGAAAAACTGAACAGAAAGCAGAAAACAACAGAACTTCTGAAAGAAGAAGTGTCCTGTGGTGCAAGGCTTAAACTCAATCTGTTCAGTCTATCAACAAGATATTTGAAATATGTACTAATCACAGTCTATTAATACCTCCACTGGAAGGGAATACATGGCAAGATATAATAACAACCTGTGTCTAGAAAGTAAGACACAAATTCAAATTAGAAGACATAATGAGGTTGACTAACAACTGAAAAAAGCTAGAAAAAAAGAAGTAGTGGATCATTCATCATTGAAATCTTCAAATCATGACTGAATGCCTTTTGGGATTATTATGCAAATTAATTTGTTTGATAAATACAAAACTGACCTCTATCACACAAAGCTGTGTTAGATGATTTAAAATCCTTAAAGTTACAAGAAACTACATTTGCAGTATACAGGCAGCATGGAACAAAATTTGGTATAAGGGTGAGTGAGTAAAAGATGGGGAAGAAAACAGAACTGCCTGAAGAGTGCTGAAATGTAAGGGTGTAGGGTCATCTTTACATTAAGAAACAGAGATCGGTCTCAAAAGGTAGAAGTTTATAAGTAAAAAAACTCAAAATTATTGTCTAATACCCCAAGCATTCTTTTATCCTAGGTCTTACTTATTAAATCTTGTTTACTTGCTCTACCAAAAATCCTTTCTTGTATTTTGGGATACCCAGTGAAATAAACCACAGGATATACAGTCATCCTGGGAGAAGTGACTTAGAATAAAGCAGAACATGAAGACTTTCTCAAACAACATTAACTGGAAGCAGTTGGAAAGCTGCTACTGACAACCAGCAAGACGACAGTGTAAGGCCTTCAATACCAAACACTGGCTTTGGAAAAGAATTATCAACATCAGAACACAGACAAAATATGCACCTGTTAGGGTGGAAGCAGCAATGGAGTCATCCCTATATGGTCATCTCCATACAGCAAGGAGAAAAACACAGAACCACACATATATTGAAGAATAATGGCTAAAATTAATAAAAATTATATTTACCCTGATATTGTGCCATGTCCTTTGACCATAGAGTTTCTGTTCCATACTGAGTTTCATCATATAAAAACCTAACCTCTGTGGCACCAGCATCTTCTGCATTCTGTATCAGTTCCTGAGACAGCAAAAAAACGACATAAACCCAAAGTACAATGCAGTAATATTGTACATATTCTGGCAATGGCTTTCCAACAGTAGAAAGTAATAAGCAATTGTGTAATTGTTTTCATACTTTTCAACCAAAATAATTTTATACAGTTTACCTGAATGAAAATAGACATCATTACAAAAGGAATATTCAGACAAATACTATAAAAGTGATTTGAATTTGGAGCTCAAATACCACACATAAGCAGTATTTATAAAGTTTAGAAATAAATCCTAGAATAGAATCATCGAATCATTTAGGTTGGAAAAGACCCTTAAGATCATCAAGTCCAACCATTAACCTAACACTGCCAAGTCCACCACTAAACCATGTCCCTAAGCACCTTGTCTACCCGTCTTTTAAATACCTCCGTGGATGGGGACTCAGCCACTTCCCTGGGCAGCCTGTTCCAATGCTTGACAACCCTTTCAGGGAAGAAATTTTTCATAATATCCAATCTAAACCTCCCCTGGCGCAACTTGAGGCCATTTCTTCTTGCCGTATTGCTTGTTACTTACCGACACCCACCTCGCTACAACATCCTTTCAGGTAGTTGTAGAGAGTGATAAGGTCTCCCCCGAGCCTCCTTTTCTCCAGGCTAAACAACCCCAGTTCCTTCAGCTGCTCCTCCCAAGACTTGTGCTCTCGACCCTAAAGCTGCTAAACTGTTACTACTATAACTACATTATCCCAAGTCATAGCTGTACAAGTCTCAAAACAATGCAAGATGGCAGAAGAAAAAAAATTTAAAAATAATTAAAAAAAAAAAGTTTACTGTCTAGCCCACACAACAGCTGTAAGACAACAGTGAGGCAACAAGTCATAAAAGGGCAATACACAGCACTCTTCTTTACATCAGCTGAATTCCGTTTAAGTTAACATTTCACAGTATGAACCAACTGTTCAAGAGCCATGGTGCTCACTTCTAACACCCCTTCAGCAAAGGACTGCAAAACAGTTCTGACCAGTAACTCTGTAAATCATGAAACAACAGAGCTCACCTGTTGAATGAAGCCCATACACTAGAAGGAGGCTTATGTTAAGATTGAGTATTTATTAATTAGTATTAGTAGTGGTGAGAGCTATGGAAAACTCTAATAACTAAAATGTTAATAAACTAGTTCTGTAAACACTACCGTTAATAAAATACGCCTATCCAGTCCCATTTACATCAAAAGCATTATACACTGCAGACATGTAAGCACAGGATTTGAGCTTCACACAATGCTCCATTTACACTGAATCATCAAAGTGTATCAGGGCTCCAAAGATACACACTCATACATCATATATACACACGTACACACATGTGGGTATGTTTGTGTGGTATATGTAAGTTTGGCATAAAGAAGTATCTCAGCTGAATTGAAAAGCCATGTAGGTATATCCAACGTATTCATGCAACATAAATTTCATTCAATTATGCATAAAAATAAAAGACTTGCTAGCAAGATGAATCTTTACTTAAAAAATGCATCACCAACTAGCAGCAGATATTTCAGATTAGGTTGCATTCTAATATACTGCTGAGAGTAAAATAAGCTCATTGTTATCTAATATCTGGTTTCAAAACTATAACCCCTCGATTTTTTACTTTGTGACAGTATGTTCATTCTATAAGGCGTATCACACAAGTAACTAAAATGTATTGTTTATACTGTTACTTCTACATAATTTTGAAGCAAGATGAGATAGCAAGAAATATACCCACAGTTAAGCATAAATAATACATTTTTAAAGAATCTCCATAAGGTATTTAATTACAAAAACCATGCAATTCTTCTTCTAAAAGAACAATTACAGCAATCATTCAAAAAGATACAGAAAGGTAGCCAAAGCCTCTAGAAATATTAAATAATAATTATGGAAACCACCATGTAGTCAGAGACTTGTGTTCATGCTGTGGCACACAGAGCATCTGCTACATTCAGCTGTAACAGCATTGTATTTGAAGAATCCAAACAGTGAAATCAATTTTAACAGATCAACAAAATTCCTGGTGGCAATCCCTCCCTAACAGTCTGTTAACTCTAAATTGTAAACCATGAAAAGAGGAACATTTCTACTTTTACATTTACCTATCTTATTTCTAAGGACATTATCTTATTTCTTCATGTTGGAATGAAAAATTGGGTTTAACTTGTTGAGAAGGTCTGAACCCCTCATGATTCAAATGTATCTTACAGATTCAACTAGTATTGGGAAACAATAAAAGTGTAAGCACCCATCCTATGAACTGCTCAGAACATATCCAGGACGCAGTTTGCCAAAACAGTTTAAGATATACTTATCTTAAGCATTCACACTAAAAATAATCAACTTCTAGTTCCACGGTTGCAAAGAACACCTTCCAAGAGACAATAGGAACTGCCATCACATGTCACCATTTGTATATGTGTGTTTTATATATACAGATAGAGATATATATATACATATCTCTGTACCAAATCCCATTAGTTAGAACCTAGTATTCCTGTATACTAAGGAAATTAATCTCCTAACATCCATGTGATGAAGCATTCTGGACGAGAAGTTTAACATCCAAATATGAACTGATCACCCCAGATGCTCTTCACAAAAATCAAACTGGCACTTCTAGACGTTAGCATAGGAAGCTACAATAAATGAGACAAATCATCTTCTATAAGTACCTGTCTTTCCTCTTGTGGGACTTGACGAATTTAGAATGATCTGTATTTTTTCAGATCACAGAATCATAGAATGGTTTAGGTTGGAAGGGACCTTTAAAGACCATCTAGTCCAACACCCTGCCCTGGACAGGGACATCTTTGACTAGATCAGGTTGCTCAAAGCCCCATCTTAGCCGACCTTGAACACCTCCAATGACAGGGCATCCACAACTTCCTTGGGCAATGTGGTCCAGTGTCTCATTACCCTCACTGTAAAATATGTCCTTATGTCAAATCTAAACCTACCCTCTTTCAGTCCAAAACCATTGCCCCTTCTCCTGTTTCTACAGGCCTTGGTATAAAGTCTCTCTCCANATCAATGTTGTCACTTCCATTGTTAGGCTTGTACACGTAACATTCAACACTCAAATGTGCGGTATCACAGCATAACATGCCCTACTGTTGCATACTTTGAAGTCTCCCAGACCAACGATAAAACACCATAAAGAACACTAACCTCAGTTCAGAAAATCCTCTGACATTCTTTTGTTATGAGAACCAATGTCTAGACGAAAAGTGTTTTTCAGCCCATAAAACACTGATGGGTTCGTTATTCTTACCACTCTCGAGCAAGTCTCCCAAAAGCTACTCAAAGATTCCCATCTTAAAAGTGCTCTTAATCTAATGATGAAACTTTGTGACACTGTCAAAGTTCACTGAGGAAAATATATTTAGCTAGCAAGAAATTCCACAGCAAAATCTTGTATTAAAGTCTCCAGCTTATCCCAATCTTATACTAAGATAATCCCTCCCAAAAAATTGTATATACTATTATGTGATTGTACCATAGCTTATAGCAGGGATGAACAATAAAGTAACAAGTAAAATAAACATTTTAGCTCACTCACATAAAGTACACCATGAAGTCTCCAATTTAATTGTAACATCTGCATTTTATCAATTTTTTTATAAATCACAATGGCATCTTTGACAAGCAAACTCAGAGACTTTAAAACACCAAAAAAAAAAAAAGCCACACAACTCACTTTGCCTTGTCCACAGAAATGGAAACATGTATCTCCTGTACTAGAATGCATATCTAATGAGGTATGACAACTGCAAGATTTGCTGGAAAGTGTTAAACTAATGGTATTATGTCATGCATATTAATGACTGCTAAAAATCCCATTTGTCGTATACCTTAAGAATCTGTCCTCCTTCTGGGTATCTTCTTAAAATATCCTTAAGAAAATCAACAAGTGGTGGAGTTGTTTGTCCAAAACGACCTAAAAAAACAAACAAACAAAAAACAATCTGTGTACTATGCTACTATGCACGTAATTTCAGATTAAAAAAAATACTCACTAAACAATTACTGGGAATTTTGAAAAAAAAAAATTTAAATTAACTCAAGGCCTGATACTGCAAAATCTTGTATTTCCTAAATCAACTGTAAAAATACTACATTATAAATCTTTTTATTAAAAAAAATTAAAATAGCAGTCTTGATGTTAATATCAACATAGTGTTTCATATCTGGATAAAATAAATCTGGGGGCTAAGTCTTTGCATCAGTTATACCCCAACTCCAACTACTGAATGTTCAAATACAGCAACTTTTAAAGGACTACTACTTTTCAAGTAGCAGGACAGTATTCTAGGGCAGCAGCACCTTTTTTTATAGCCAGTGATGATCCCTACTGACAGCTACATACAGGCACAGTATACTTTGGCTCTAGTATACTAGTATACACTTCCTGTTCTGGCATATCATGGTGCTGGACCTGGTGCTAGCTTTGGTGTTACCTGGGCTTAGCACAGGAGGGAAAAGAGCCTCTGAAAGGTACTATCAAGCATTATGAAGTTCTGGTGGACATAGACTCCACTAACCCCAAGGTTAGCCCCTGCTCCAAGAGAAAGAGTCTATCACAGAATGAAAGGATCAATACCCTTAATTTCAAACTCCAGTCTAAGACTAAAGAGCAGCTCCCTAAATCCAAACCTCTAAAACACGTGCTTAAAACAAATATTAATGATGCAATTTCCGCAAGGAAAACAGAATCTACTGATGCCCCATTTATCACTTCCCTTTAAATCTATTAATAAAGTAATTATTCTCTCTCTCTCCCTCATCTGCATATATGTGTATTTATGAANACAGAATCCTCAGCAATGTGGAAAAAGTGGGATAGATAAGAGAGATCTATTTGCTGAGAAAACATCAAGTAAAAACATCAAACATTGTCTTTACGCAATTTTTGTATCACTCTTTATTTAAGGTAACTTAATAGCATCAATAAAAAAAAAAACCAAGAAATTGCAACTCACAGCTGAAAGTCTGGGAAGTATTTTATAACTTTTGTTATTATTTTTACAGTATACATAAGTATATGAAAGTCAACATGCAATATGCAAACTTCCAAAATAAGGTAAACTGATCAACAGCAGGAAAGTTTGTGTGTTTCTTTTCTTAGGAGAAATTCTCCAAAATCAAGAAACCGATCTTCTCTGAGTCTAATTTAGGCAGGCAGAAGTGTTTAAACAACACATTTCACTGTGGGAACCACAAAAACAGACCAGTGACTTTTAAGTGATAGACTGAAGATAGACATTATTCTAACTCTTTACATCTAAGAGCAGAGCTGCTCAGTGTATGTCACAAAAATTACTCTATCTTGAGATCACAGCTTACTGCATCCTGTCAAATGCTGAACTGATTTTTCTTGAGTATTAGAGCTGGTCATATTTAACACAAAACCGGTTCCACAAATCTGAAGGAGAAACTTTTTCCACAATAAGGACAGTCAGAGCATTGGAACAGGAGCCCAGAGAGCCTGTGCAGTCTCCATCCTTGGAGGCTTTCCAAACTCTACCACATCAACCCTTGAGCAACCTGGTCTGACCTCAGAGCTGACCCTTCTTTGAGCAGAAGGTTGGAGTAGAGACCTCCTGATGTCCCTTCCAACATGAAGTAGTCTGTGATCATATGAAAAGATTATGCATTATTTGATAGACACCAGTGAGGAATGAACACAGAGGTGACATGGGTGATCTTCAGAGTACTTCAGCAACCAATGTGCTTGGCTCTACCAATCATGCACTTCCTGAAGTTAGAAATTCAGGGCCTTCCTTGATTCATCTGCTGTAAGGAAAAATCTCAGAACTGAAAGACTCCAGAACGAACACAAAAGGGTGGTACTAAAGCCTTCAGATCTTTTAGATTGACTTACATCAGAGTTGTGGGCCAGAAAAAGTTAAGTGCTTTATCTAGACGTGGACTGCTTAGAGTGATATCTCTAAGAGAATCTCACAGCCAAATATTCCATTCCTAGGCACAAACAACAGCAACCTTTTTTCTTTCCCATGAAAGATTTCTTAGGGCTACTATACTATCTTCTCCATATACTTGCATGGCAAAAAAACAGCTCAGAGAAGAAAAAAACCTCTTTTTATTTAGTCTATCACAGCCTACATAGAGCAAAAAATTATCAGAGCAAACAGTCAAGAATGAGAGAAAGAAAAACGTTTGATGCCATAGAACCACGGTGTCCATTTTCATAGGTATTTTCTAACCATTGCAGGTTCTAGAGAATGTGAACATGAACTCCTGGCTAATATACAAATGCTTCACTTCCCTCTGTCACTAGAAAACCATAATCCAGTACACTCATGGCTTATGTAGGCTAAGAAATACAACATTTTGTGACACCAAATAAAATATCTGCATGAAAAGAAGGGTTTCCTTCTTCATCCTACCATCCCATTACCATTTACTTCATTCCCTTACAATAAAGTTATTGTTAAAAGAATATTAATGCTAGCAACCAAGTAACATAATCATTACAGATTTTATTTAGAGCATTTCTGAAGATATTCAGGTATCATAACCTAATTCAAGATACCATACAAACAGATATATGTGCAATTTTTATAATAAAAATGTAACTAAACATACAGAATCAAAAGAAAAAACAAACAAACAAAAAAGAAATCAAAAGCTTTTTACCAATGGTATAGTCTTCTACACAGTGATTACTGAAAAGATACTCTTTCAGTACCTGAATTGCTCACAAGTATTCAGCTTATTTTATATGAGACAAGGCAGCTATTAACACTCCTGCAAGGCAAGTTTTATTGATTCCAAAGGACAGCACTATTCTAATTTCTACACATGAAATTACAAAGAAAAAAATAAACACCAAGGCACTTAAGAGAAGTTTAACTTTCCTGGAGCAGAATGAAAAGAACAAGTGAAGGTATACCCAGGACTTACAAGAAAAAAAATTGCCTCTCATTTAAAGAAGAGAATAATTTCAATTAACTCCAGATTGCATTAGGAAATGCTTTGACCTTCCAGCTTATAAACAGAGACAAGTATTTTTCATACCTCCTCCTTTCAATCCTTTTGACTGAAGCTTCAGAAAAACTTGATTTTGAGACTTCTGAAGATCCACAATCTTGATACCATCAGATAACTGAAATAAAAAAATAAGACATATCTTGATCAGAACATTCTGTAGTAGTAAATAATTTACTTTAGCTTCATTTCCTACATATTTATTCTATGAAGTCTGGTTTTATCTTTAAGTATACAAATACTCTGAAACATCCAACATTCAGCTTGAGCAGCACTTTCAGTCCCTGAGGGCTAGGATGGCCTCCTTTGCCTAATGATACTCCTCAGATGTAGTATCAGTTTGATAGCAACAGGACCAAAAAAAATGGCCGCAAACAAATCAGGTGGAAAAAATGCCTACAGAAGCATACTAAGAGCAAGCCATGGCCTCCTGTTTTTACATTTGAAAAGTTCCATGTTCTGGGAACTTCTGGAAGCATACAACTAAAGCAGTTATTGTTCTAAGGTGCATGCCTATAAAGAAAATAAACATATACGGGAAGTACATGGTCTATGTAGGCCAAAAAGCACATATGGGTATGCAATGTCATAGGAGTTTTAAACTAAGCAGTATCAGCTCAAAGCAGCCAGTAATACAGAACTTGTAGAGACAAAAGTATGTCACAGAAACACCCCTGAAGAATTCGACAGCCTTGTCTCCCCGTGACCTCTACATGCAGACCTATGGACTCACCGGGAACACCACAGAGAAACTGGGGCAAACTAAGCAACAAATTCCTTAGCAGCCACTGGGAAAACTATTTAGTAATCATGGCACGTAATGGGTTTGTTGCAATTCTAGTTTCGTATTATATGTGTGTCCCAGTCATGTACAATGTGATGCTAGAAGTCATATATGACGTGATGTTATCCTGCATACCATGATAACAAATGTAGAATTAGAAGTTGCGCTGTGCTAATTAGAAACTTAACAAATTCAAATTAGTTTCCATTTATAGTAAACTATATTAAAATTTTATTACATGAAATTATATTAGTCTCAGTTTATAGCAAAGTTCAGGACTACTTCCCCACTTTGATGGGTTAAAACAAATCACTAGAAAGAAGCTGGTGCTTACACAGACATAGATGCTTACAATCTAACTACAATTAATAAGCAAAAGACAGTCCTAGTCCACAGTATGTACTCATAGTTTAAAAAAATTAGTAAGAAAAAAAATATACTCCTTTTTAGTTAAACCAGTTTTAAATAGTACTTACAACAACAGGGCATTTATTGTAAGTTCCTACAGAAATGTTATACTTGAGAAGATCTTGTCTCAAGATGTAAAATAGCTTAAACTGGGTATACCACCCACTCAGGACTCACTAAAATAAAAAAGAATCCACAGAATGCTGTAACCCATCACCAAGTATTACAGGGATAGAATAACCAAATTTTCTCAGGTAGAATTTCTATAGCAAAACACCAGCAGAAACTTGGAGAATGAATAGATTTAAATTAATAGTTTAACACTGTAAGGAACTATGAGAGAAAGAGATACTAGATTTTACTTAACATCTGTAAATTGCACTTAGCAGCTTTAATGGAAAAAAAGATTTACTAATGAATATTCTATTACCCCAGTAAATTAAAAAATAATTTGATCCCAGTAAACAGGATCAAACAGAAGTTTATAACAGATTTTCAAAATTGCTACAGTACAAATATTCACATATGTATTTTAGTTTAATATTAAAAAAAAAACAGACTAGCTATTACAGTCTTTACTGACTGTTCTGTGCCAGCCAGACTGCTGCTTAGATCTTCGCTTCCAGACAAATTTTAGAAAGTGATATACAGATCTCCTTCCTCCCAAAACAGGAAGGCCTGGAGAGAACAAAACCAGGCAAGAAAATAAAAGATACACTACACGGGCAGTTTGTTTCAAACCTGAATGCTCAAAGATTACTTATGTTCCCCATGTAGGTTCTTAAAAGCTTCTTGAGCAATACAACTACTAACATCTAGTTCTTTCCTAGCATCATAGAATGCTTTGGGTTGGAAGGGACCTTTGAAGATCATCTAGTCCAAACCCTCCCTGCCATAGGCAGGGACACCTTTTACTAGATCAGGTTGCTCAACACTCCATCCAACCTGACCTTGAACACTTCTAATGATGGGGCATCCACAACTTCTCTGGGCAACCTGTTCAAGTGTCTCACCACCCTCATTGTAAAATATTTCTCCTTATGTCCAATCTAAACCCACCCTCTTTCAGTTTAAAACCACTACCCCTTCTCCTGTCACTACAGGCTTTGGTATAAAGTCTTTCCATCCTTCTTATAAGCCTCCTTTATATATTGAAAGGCCACAATAAGGTCTCCCTGGACCCTTCTCTTCTCCTTTATGCATTTGCAAGTCCCCTTGCCCTATTTAACCCTAATTCCCAATCTCCTCTCTCTCCCTTTCCTGCCTCTACTCATCCCATCCCACCCCACCAATATCTCCATGTTCCCGTTTCCCAAAAGCATGGCTCAAAGCATGCCAAGCAGTACTGAAATGCTGACCCCACGCCGATGCCTTCAACAGAACAAGGTCATTCACTCACTTGACTCTCTCCTGTACCCAGACCTCAATTTTTAACTTGTAGTAAAAGCTTCCTGTCATGGTGATGTCAACTCTGCTGTTGAAGCTGGCAACCAAGTAGAAAATCAATTAAAGATCCAAGGGAAGCCAGAACAAGCACATAAGCACTCTCAGGTGAATCTTCTGCTCCCCCCGCCTCCCCACAAAGAAATAAGGATAAAGCACATGGATTATGTCAGAAAAAGACATAAAAATTCGAATGATAAAAGCTGGCACCATCAAGAGAAGTACGAGGGTTAGCTGCTTGTCCAAACGACCTCCTTGCTTCCCATGAGAAACCCACACCTAAGGACACGTGCACACTGTGCTGCCCATGCACCAGAAGAGCCGGCAAGATGCAAAAAAGCAGCCGGCTGGGGACTTCCAGCACCTCGGCGGTGTGAGAGGCCACCAGAGAACGGAGGTGTCCCCGTCGCCCCCTCCGCCCACCCCGCCGCGCCCCCTCACCTCTCTCCCGCGGTGCCACAGCCGCTGCTCGGCGCGGGGGAAGCCGGTTTCCGCGTCAATCCGCGCCTTCACGTCCCCCACAGCCGCGGAAGGCGGCAGCTCGAAGGTCCTGCAGCCCAGGCAGTCATGGAGGACAGTCACCCGGGCCAGCCTGCGACACGACGACAGACACCAGCTGAGGAGAGACACGCTGCGCCCTGCCCCGGCGCCCACCCGCCACCCGCCCGCCCTCGCGCCGGAGGCCCGGGACAGACGCCGGAGCCCGCGAGAGTGCAGGGATGGGCAGGCAGCTGCCTGCCGCCCTCTCGGCGGGGAAGCAGCCGCCCGGCCTGCTAGCGGAGCCGCTCTGGCAGCGCCGCACGCCCGCGGCTTCCCCTCCCGTTCCGCCCCGCTGCCACTCACATGCCCGCCGCCGCACACAAAGGAGCGTTAGCTGCTGCTGCCGCGGCCGCCGCCGCCGCTCCCCACACGGGGAAGGGGTGGGGCTGCGCACGGCAGCGAGCGGGAGGGGCTCGCCCCGAGGTCTGCGCCGCGGAGGAAGAGGAAGGAGGGGAGGAGAGGGGGGAGCGGGCGAAGAAGCCGCCCTAAAAGCCGCAGCAGCGGTGAGGCGCGCCCGGCCCGGCCCCTCAGCGGGTCCCCCGCGGCGGGTGGCGGCCCGGCCCGGCCCGGCCCGTCTGCCGCCTCCGGTTCTGCCCCCGCGCAGGGGGGCCCTGCAGACGGGGCTCCGCGGAGCCGGGGGAGGCTTCCCGTGGCCCTGTGCCCGGTTTGTGGGGCTCGTCCGTCCCGCTGCCTGCCAGGGCCCTCGGGTGAGCGAGCCCGGTCGCCTCGGGCCAGGGGAAGGACGTAGCCTCGCCTGGCCAGCGGCTCATGTGTGACATGAGGCTGCCGGAGCCGTGACTAACGCTGGAATCCAGAGACGTTACCGCATGCAAATTCCTCCTTCAGCAGGGCAGCCCGGCAGGGAAGCACACTGGCGTTTCACGTAATTCCCAGCATTCAGGCACCACCACGTGGAGAACACAAAGTTACAGCTGATAAACCTCATGTTTCTCAAGGATTCAGAACACAGAAGAAAACCTCATTTTTCTGCTGTCAGTCACTTGACTGATCATGAATATTTATTGGTATTGATCTACTTTTATCTCACAGGGCATATGGTAAGTCCTCGTGCCATTCAAGACTTACGGAAAGTGCTCTCCTGAAAATAGGCAGGAAAAACTTATTCCCATCTCCCAAGGTTTAGTCAGAGGCAAAGGACATAGTGGTTGCGATTGTCTTAACCCAGCCTCTGCAAAAGCTTAGTGATTTCCGATAGGCTAGTTGCAAAAGGAAGTTCTGTGAATTTGTGAGATGCATGCTGATGGATGCAGGAAACAGCCTAATGACCACCCATATGGAAAATATTGAAGTACTCGATGCATTAGTCTTCAAAGGCAAGGCCTGCTCCCACTGCCTGGCACATTTTGAAAAGCAGAGGAGCAGCCAAGGATGAGAACTGAGCAACAATTTGGAGCTATGTAGAGAAGCTGTATGTATTCGGTTCTATATGACCAGATGCGATTGCCCTGAGAGTGTTCAAAATGCAGGCCGACGTGACTACAAGGCCATTTAGGAAATCTGCCGTCAAGTACAATGATCAGGAGAGTTTCATGGCTAGAAAAAATGGCCCATCATCATGAAAGACTAAACGGAGGCTGAAAAGAATTACAGGCCAGCAAATCTTACCTTGGTCCCAAGAGATAACATGGAGAACATCCACTTGGAATCCACTTCCAAATACTTGAAGGAGAAAAAGGTAATCAGGAAAAGTAAACATGAATTGACAAGGGTTTAATCAGCTTAATTGCATTCTATACTGAGATGACCAAGTATGTAGATGAATGAAAACTACTGGATGAAATACACCTTGACTTTCAGTATGGCTTTTGACACTTTCTCCTAGAGCATTACATTCGGAAGGTGAGGAAGTATGGGCTGGAAGTTAGGTGGGTTGAAAGTTTATTGGACCACTGAGATCAAGAAGTTGCATTAAGTAGTTCAACATTGAGCTGAGTACTCACAAACCAGAGTACTCTAAGCACACATGTTGGGTAGGCCTGATACTGCTCAACATCTCCATCAGTGACCTAGATGATGACAAAGCACTCGAAGCAAATTTGCAGAAGGCATTTGTGTACAAGTGCTAAGAGCTTTCTCTTGATGCCTGAAGTCTATCAGAGACACGCTTTAATATGATTGGTACAGAAATGAAGTAACGGTTGTGCTGTAAGGTGACTGGTAAAATAAAGTAAATTAATTGTCCTTGAAGGTGATTTGTCAAAACTAGCAGTAGAAAGATACGGTCTGCTAAAGATTTATGATGATTGGATGATATCATGGCAAGATGAATCAGGAAATATCTGATTGGGTGACAAATGTGATGCCTATCTGAGAGATCACCAGTATAAGCAAAAGCCGTGACAAATCAAGCTTGGGAAGGCTGTTCCAAAACCTCAGAATAGATCCCATTTGGGGACCTAGCTGCTGATCAGAGAGAAGAAGAGGACCCTGCCTTTGCTGTATGCCTGAGGCAGAGAAGCCTAACATGTGAATGCTGGTCCAGGTTGGTGGTAGCACCCATAGATCAGTGATAGTTGCCCCCCATCATCAGTGTGGGTACCCTCCCTCAGTCACCAGTTGGGTGGCACATGGCAGCATGGCGTCTCTGGTATAGCCATGTTGAGCTGCTGGTGGCTAGTAAGGTGGCAGTACTGCAGCAGTGGCTCAATTAGTGTATGAGCAAGCCAACTTGGTGTGTGTTTGTGTGAATGTGTATATTGTTGTTATTATTAGGTTAGATATTGCTTGCATATAACCATAACATTAGCAATAAGATTAGCAGTAATTAGTTGGAATAGTTTTTCATGCAATAAAAGATAGTGCAGCTCAATGATCCCTGTGGTTCTCATCAGTCAATTAAACTGGCAGGCTCTCTGGGCAAATCAGTCTTCAAACTCCAGGGCTTTAGCCTATCTGCGATCCCAATGAGCTAAGACACCCTGAGAAACTTTTGGAGGGGGCCAACAGAACCCCCCAAAGTTCATTGTGTGCAAACTTCTGCACCTGGGACCATGGGCTGTGCATCAGCATAGCCTGGAAAGTGATGGGCTGAATAGCAGCCCTACTTCAAAGAGGTTGGGGAATACCAGGCTGAATACGAGGCAACAGCATGCACCGTCTAGAAGGAAGATGACCAGCAGATCAGGGGAAGTGAGTCTCTGCTCAGTGCTGATGAGGCTGGATTTTGGATATTGTGTCCAGAATGTGATGTTGTGGGCTTCCTCACTTCCACATCCCAGCAGAGGACTACTAACGTGGTCAGGGGCCAAAGCACAGGGCCCAAAGTGCGTGACCTACAAGGCAAAGATGGAGGAGCTGGTCTTGTTTAGTCTGATGAAGAGGAGACTAAGGTGCAATATAGTAACATCCCGCAACTACCTGAAGGGCAGTTACAAAGGGGATGGAACTGAACTCTTCTTAGTAAGCAAGGCTATGACAAGGGGCAGCGGCAACAAACTGCAGCTTGGGAGGTTCACACTGGACAGTAGGAAAAAACTGTCGCCAGGACAGTAGTGCAGTACTGGCATGGGTTGTCAAGAGGCACTCTTCATATTGGGGTATTTCCAAGGCTTAGCCAGACTGATCTGACCAAGGCTTAGCCATGACTGACCTGATCCAGTATTGGTCATCCTCCTGCTTTGAGCAGGAAGATGGACTAGAGATCTCCAGCCAACAATTCCATTTCATTCCAACAGGTCCTCAATTCCAGTCCTCGACTATAAACTACAACATTAATGACTTTACTCAGTGACAGGGAATTAAAACTGCTACTTGGCAGCAACAGATAGCAGAGTTTCTGTGAAAGGGGGAAAAGACACAATGAACCTGTTCCCGGAAAATGTATCAAGCTAAGAAAAGGTAAGCCCAGTAAAATGGAAGGAAGCTTAAAATCCACAAAGGTCAGGTGGATCAGGATCCAACGCAGTATCTAGGTAGACAGAGCTTTGCCAGTGCTGCAACATCTTATTTCATTCATCAGCAATATTTGTATATTGAATACTACAGGATTATATAAAAAAAATTAGAAACTTTGTGGGTTTGATCCTGATTTCAGACTATAAATAACTATAAAAAAACTAGAAAAAACTATTTCAACTTAAACAAGATTAATCTAATCCTTTGGTTTTAGTTTAGGTCTTTGTTCTTTTTTCTATCCTTTCATCTTTTTGATTTTCCATATGTCCAAAGGAACAAGAAGGCTGCCTTCCAATCTCTTATGTTTATCTTTTTATGTCTTGATACCAAGGGATTATACTACCTGCGGAAGGGTGTGGCATGAGGGGGCACAAGTGTGGATGACTAGACAAGATAGGAGTGAAACCTGATGCAGTCCCATCCATATCAGCTACTAAACAGTCTCCAGACCAGTTGAACCACCAAGCCACATTGGCAAAATCTAATTCTTCTTCTCCAGCTGGGATCACAGGAGTGATTTAACATTTTATGAAGCATGCACAATTGTTTGAATGGGACCCTGGAGAGAAACAGAGCTATCTCAACTAACAGCCACCTCTCTATGATGAACATCTCAAATGATGGGGCTCATTCAGGGGAACAGACAATCCTGCTGTCGATAACTGGCTGAAGTTCCCCAACCCATGTCACATCACATGACAAGACAACACTCCCAAATTATGTCCTGTGATGATTCAGCGTTGGTACTGGAGGAAAAAACTCTAGGTACCACAGACTCTCTAGTATGTGACCTCTGCAGTAGAGGGGGGGGAGTTGGAAAGAAAGAAGTGGAATGGTGTAAAGTTCTGGACAAAGAAGTGGGAGTCCTGAGCTCCTTGAAATTAGCCATACCTGTTCCCCTCATAAATCTGATCCTCTTGTTACAGGGGAGACTGTTTTTCATACTGGCAGGACGCTTTCCCCCCATTTCTATTTACTGTGGGACACCTTTCATTTGCCTCTCTTTTATCATGTATTTTCTACTATGTTTCTCTCTTTTCGTAATTTCTGCCTTTGGGTTCTTTTTTTTGTCCATCCAGACAGAAGCAAGATGTTCATCCTCTTAGTACATCTGTATTAATAGATGGCTAGGGCATGTGTTCCAGCGCAGCCCTTTGATCATCTGTACTGTTTAACTGCTGGCATGCTTCTTGGCACAATTTTGACCCACAGCCATCACCAGTCTTCAGGATAATGATCAGGCACGATTCATAAACCAAGGACAACTTCCCACAGGCAGAACAGACAAGGACATGTGGTTTTAGGGCCAAAGACTGTTGATTTTTGTAGACATGAGCTGTGCTATGCCAATTACCCTTAGAGTTCTGGCCCCTTCCCAAGGGCAGCGTCCCTTTTTGTTTATTGGATAGATGTTGCTATTGATGATAATAAGCAAGACTTCCACAGATTTCAGTGATGCCAAAATTTCAAATTACTGATTTTATGGCATAGGCTCCTGACAAGAGAAGGCACTGATTTAAGTACAAAGGAAAAATGAACACCGATTCTGATACCAGATCCAAAGAGCGGGGAAAAATGAGCTCTTCTCAAACTCTACAAAAAAAGAAAAGAGTAGAAGTATTCCAAGTACAATTTCAGTAGAAACCTATTTGCAGAAACTTAATTGGAATTTAAAGCCACTCCTATAGCATAAATTGTATTGCTGATTTCTATCAGCAACATCCTGGCCATTCATCTGGCAAGGAATGTAGAACATAAATCTCCTTTTTATTACAAAGTGATTTATGCATACCCTGTTATCCATTATCAAACTCTGTCTTTTTTACAGCTTATGACAGTGATGTTTGTAAACTTTATTTTTTTTCCTGATACCTAAAAAAAAAAAATCCTAGAAAAGTGACTATATAGAAATTACAGTGTCTGACCGAAAAGGAGTACGTGTTCCAGTTTGCAGATTTTTGCAACAAAAAAAAACCCAACCCTTCTTTATTTTTAATCTTGCTTATCCCTCTGGAAAATAGACTATGGAAGCTGTGTAATCCTAATGGAGTTAAAGGTATCACGTATATATTTGTCATGCAGAACTACTATTAATGATTGTACATGACAATGTAAAAAAATCCATTTGACCTGACCAGGTGGGAATTTTGTAGCCATGGCAGTTAGAAAAAAAAAATCTTTTAAATCTAAAATGATTGGGACTGATTTGAGAGTTTTTGAATACTACATATAGAAATTCCTATGATAACATTTTTATAACCACTTTTCCAAGTAGAACAGCATTTAGATTTAAAAATACATATGGAAAATTCTCCTGTGGCTATAAACAAGAGTTCTGTTTCGTTCAGAATAAGGTCATATAACCCCTACAAGAAGCAACATGCAATAAGAAAAATGGAAAGAGTCTCTGCAACATTGAAGTATTTTTATAAAATGAAATGAAAGCCATTTTCATAGTGACATTGCCTGGAAAACAGAAAATTCTGTGTTGCGGAGTGACCTGGAAAACAGAAAATTCTGTGTTGCGGAATGACCTCATATTTCCAATTATTTAAAATAAGTGTGCAGGAGAAGAGATGGATGCAAGCCCATTCCTTCCTTATCATTGTGCTTAGAAAGATGGAATGGAGTCTGCAAAAGGAGTGTGTGGTGTGATAAGAAACAACACGATTAGGTCACTAATGCAGGAGGAAACCCACTGCAGTACAGTAGCTTCCAGTGCAGCAAATAGCATTCTGCAGTGCTGGCAGGCAAGTAACAGTGACTCAACAACTACATCTAGATTTCAGACAGTGCACGCCAAACATAAAATCAAAACTTCCTACAACACAGTACGCACTTACCTTCATTCTTAAATCGACTCCTTAAGTGATTCTAACAGATGTTTTAAACATTACATTGTATATATTTCACATTAGCCGGAGATGACAGATTGCATTGGTCTGTAGTCACTGCCAGGAGCTTGCTTTATCCTTGCTTACTAATGCCTTTTCAAGAAGTTTGAGAATAAACCTACTGTTGGCTGATGACACATGTGCTACTCATTGGAAAGCCAGCCCTTACTGGAAAGTTTCTATTTTATTTGAATAGCTCCATTAACAAAAAACAGAAAAGTAATTTTTTTCTTAAAAGAAATCACTGAAATGGCTCTAGTTCTATCTTAGTACAAATGACAAAAAAAAAAACCTCTGGCCTATGAAGCATTTGAGTCAAACAAACACAATATCTAGTTTTGCCCTAAAATCTGTTATGCAATTTAAGTAATTTGCTGAAATTATTTTATTATAGATTGGTGCAGTGAGTTTAAATCAATTCCCCTACTCTGCACTCCCCACGTGAAACCATTCTAGGCAGCTTCTAAGCAAAATATCTGTATGACCGTGGCTTAGTCAAATATTAAAGAACTGGAGGAAAGTATTATCGTATTCCTTTTGCAAGCTGATGTGTTTCTAAATGTCAAAGATCAAAAGAACAGGGTACTTTTGAAATACTACTGTGCTGGTTTTGGCTGGGGTAGAGTAAATTTTCTTCATAGTAGCTAGTATGGGGCTATGTTTTGGATTTGTGCTGGAAACAGTGTTGATCACACAGGGATGCTTTTGTTATTGCTGAGCAGTGCTTACACAGAGTCAAGGCCTTTTCTGCTCCTCACACCACCCCACCAGCGAGCAGGCTGGGGGTGCACGAGAAGTTGGGAGGGGACACAGCTGGGACAGCTGACCCCAGCTGACCAAAGGGATATTCCATACCATATGATGTCATGCCCATATAAAGCTGGCGGAAGAAAAAGGAAGGGGGGGACATTCGGAGTGATGGCTTTTTGTCTTCCCAAGTAACCATTACACGTGATGGAGCCCTGCTTTCCTGGAGATGGCTGAACACCTGCCTGCTCATGGGAAGTAGTGAATTAATTCCTTGTTTTGCTTTGCTTGCGTGTGCAGCTTTTGCTTTTCTTATTAAACTGTCTTTATCTCAACCCACGAGTTTTCTCACTTTTACTCTTCCAATTCTCTACCCCATCCCACCGGGGGGGAGTGAGCAAGCGGCTGTGTGGTGCTTAGTTGCCGGCTGGGGTTAAACCAGGACAACTACTAAAAACAACAAAACATTTAAGGGCACAGAGGCCAGGAACAGCCATTTATTTCCATGTAATGATTTTGATCTCTCAGTTATTTGCTTTAATGTTCAAGCCATTTCCTTGATGGCACTAAGCAAATGATAATGGAAAGTACTTAAAAGACCTATAAAACTTGTTTCAGTTTATTCTTTGCAAATAAAGAGCAGAGCAAGAAGGCACAAATAAATGATAAAATTTCAAAATCTTCTCAAATGCCGAAGTAAAATTTCCTCTTAGATCTACCTCTAGGAAAAGACTATTTTAAATTAAGTTCTTGAAGACAGGACCTAACCTTACTCTTAACTATAGTACAGTAACCATTACTTCACAGATTTGAATTGCTAAGAATCACAGAGTTTTCTATTCCAGATGGTACAAATAACAAAATACCAGTACAAAATGCTTGGCATTTCAAATTATGCAAAAGATTGAACAAAAATAGTGATAAAAATAAATGCCTCAATTGCTCTTTAGATAATTGCATTAGGAGGGACTACCATGTTGCAAGAACTGCTGTTGGCATACATTTTTTAATAAGCAATATGTTAAATTGGTGGTGTTTTCTTACAGCCTTTGGTGCCAATAAAAGGGCCAGATTTAGAACATCCACTTTAGCCTTGAAACATCAAAAAAGCATCTTTACCAGCTCTATCAGTTCTGTCTCCTTCATAACAGGATTTCATACAGAAATACAAGCAACAATTTACCCTTCAGACAACAGAAGGATGGGTGACACAGAGGAAGAAACATGAGCCATACGTAAAGCCTAGTGAGAGGAAGGGAGGAAAAGGGGAAGAAATGACACAGGGCATCCTCTTCTGGGAAAACACAGAGAAGAAGTGAAAGGGATTCCTGGGTTACGTGACAAGGCCAGTCACACAGCTCTAACAGCTGCAAGGAAATACCGCTCCAAACACTAGCTCATACACAAGAGTTGCAGAATCATTCGTTGGGAATCAGAGGCTGTGTTTCCATGTCCTGTCCTACATAAAGTAGCATGGGGTAAGACGTCAAGTACTTCCAGTCTCTTACACCCCCACTGCATTTCACTCTTCTTTCCAATTTATTGATGGAACTTCTTACACAAGTGCCCCTTACCCTGGTTCAGCTGGTATTTCCCAATTTAACAAATTCTTACTATTTGAATTGTTTAAGCTAATTTGGCTCGTTTTGACAGAGCTGAGAAACAAAGCACAAGGCAGCTGTGATATCTTCAGCATGGAGGGTGTGCTATCCTGTAGCTTCAGCAAGGATAACACATGAGGACATCCTAACTGCTTCCAGTGAAGCGGATGGTAAAACTTTCACTAGTTGGGGGCAGGGTGCCTTTGAAAATGCCATCATTGTTTACATCTCTGTCAGTGTGACAGAACAGATACGGTATGCCCCTTGGCATACCTCCGTGTATTTGGACACAAGAGAAGCAGGAAATGTAGAAGACAAGCGAGTTTTCTACAAAAGTTAAGGAAAGTGAGATGGGGAACAGGACCCCTATAGAGGCTACAGAGCAGATTTTTAAATGTACAACAGATTGAATGCTTATTTATTATGCATATGTATTCATATTTACACATATACACTTATGGAAAGAGTTTATTAGATACAATATGTCTATTATTTTAATCTATGTAAAATCTCTGTTGAAATACGGATATGACTTAAGAGCGAAGTTAACTAAGCCTGTGTTAACTTCTCTTCAATTAGCCTGCTTGTGCCTATCTTGAACAGAAGTAGCCACGCTGAAAAAAAAAAAAAAAATTG
>VYZW01016289.1:0-42525 GCA_013401315.1 Balaeniceps rex | reverse complement strand
TCTTCTCTCCTTCTTCTCTCCTTCTTCTCTCCTTCTTCTTCTCTCCTTCTTCTCTCTTCTCTCCAGGCTGAAGAGTCCGAGCTCTCTCAGCCTTTCCTCCTAGGAGAGCTGCTTCAGCCCCTTCATCACCTTCTGGACCCAGCACTCCAGGTGTGGCCTCATCAGTGCTGAGTAGAGGAGAGGGATCACCTCCCTTGACCTGCTGGCAGTACTTTGTTTAATGCAGCCCAGGATACCATTGGCCGCCTTTGCTGCAAGGACATGTTGCTGGCTCATGTTCAACTTGGTGTCCATCAGAACCCCCAGGGCCTTTTCTGCCAAGCTGCTTTCCAGTTGGGTGGCCCCCAGCATGTACTGGTGCCTGGGTTTTTTCCCCCAGGTGCAGGACTTGCACTTTCCCTTGTTGAACTGCACGAGGTTCCTGTTGGCCCATTTCTCCAGCCTGTCCAGCTCTCTCTGGATGGCAGCACGATGCTCTGGTGTATCAGCCCCTCCTCCCAGTTTGGTGTCATCTGCAAACTTGCTGCAGGTACACTCTGCCCCATCATCCAGCTTGTTAATGAAGATGTTAAACAGGATCAGAGCCAGTATGGACCCCTGGGGCACACCGCTCCAACCAGACATTGTGCCACTGATCACCACCCTCTGGGCCCGGCTCTTCAGATATTTTTCAATCCACTTCACTGCTTGTCCAGCTGGCACTTCAACAGCTTCTTTATGAGGATCTCACGAGAAATCCTGTGGTTACTTTTCATCTGCAGTTGACTCCTAAGATTTTTTTTTCACCTCTCTCACCACCCAGTTCATATTCTCTGTCAGGGAAATAAAATATGGGTATCCAGGTTTGCAACTCAGCTGTAAGTAGAACGGCTGAAAGTTGAACTTCCAGAAGAAGCTGCTTTGGAAAACCTTGGTCTTGAAATGTCCTGGACAGAACATTCTTCAAGTTGCACAGCAGGCCTGATATTTAGCTGAAACCGTTTTTTTCTTGAAACTTTCTACTAACTCCTCTGAAATGATATGGCCCAGAAAATTTCTCAGTAAATAATAGACCAGCAGAAATATTTTGCCCTTAACCACTCCTGGTGTTTCCAGTCAGACTAGCATAGCATTTCAACTGGCAGGAAAACTGCTGGAGAAATCTGACTCTCTTGAAACATCAGCCAATGAAGTCTTGACTCTTAAGAGTTTATTTCTTGCTAAAAATATGCACAAATATTATTCACCCACTAACTGTCACATGAGCCACTAAATCTAACTGACTGTACATCTGTGGTAGGAGGCTCTTTCTAATCCAGCATTGGCAAAATGGTTTTTTTTCATAGAAGTATGTCATAGGTATGACGAAAAGAAAGAACTTTGGTTTGCTGTTGGGCAGTTCAGTCAGTGGAGCCATTCTAGATAGTCTGATAGCTCGTGATTCTTGCAATATTGTTAAAAAAATAAGCCACAACAAAAAAACCTCTGTAGAAAACCTCTAATATTCTTCTTGTCTGACCTTCAACCAGTTATTTAACTTCTTTGGCTGAATTTGGGTAAGTGTACAATGTGCTGCTTTTCCATCACAGGGTGATGGAAAGCAAGTCTGTCTTTATTTTGTGCTGGTTGGCCCACATATAACTGCAGAAATGGCATTAGGATTTCATGTTTGTTTGCCTAGGATGAGCTGTATTAAATCAGCTGCCTTGAGCATTTCCTGTGAATGTGAAATAAAGCTGAAAGGCTAAGACTGGATTCTTAGCACTCATACATATTCCCACATGCAACTTTCCAAATGGTGAGCAGCGTAGCTAAAAATCTTGCATGTTTCACTAGTATAGCACTGCTAGCATTTGTCTCTGCTAATAAGTGAGCCAGACTAGAATTCAGTTCACTTCTTACATAATCAGTTTCAAACTAGTATATTTAAATAAGAAATGTGAATGCAGTAAGACAGTCACTGCCTTAGCCAGACCTGGGTCAAGGGAACCATCTCTGGAAGACAGAATAGCCCATTGCTGTCTGGGCTAGTCGACACAATTTCTTTCTGTGGGATCATGTTATCGGAGAAACTTGTTGGACTGAAGATCCATGCTGTTGCAAGCTGCAGTGCTGTTTAGGGAGGAGGGGTGGTGGTCTGGAGCACGGCTTAGGCCAAATAGTATTTTAAAAGCAATTTCTTCACAAACCAGCAATTGTACCTCTTATTTTTAAGTGCGTTTTGCGGTTAAGCCACAAGATGGCAGGAAAGCAAAATAAATATTTTTTGCTGAAGCATCAGGATTTGAAAGTACTGTCTAAAACTGAATACGATCGAGAAGGGGGCTAATTTTCCTTATTATAAGTGTTGCTAAAGCCTTATAAAGTTTTGAAACCTGTTAGATATTTTTTTAAGTAACGTGATCTAACTGTTAAACTGTTATGCTAAACCATAGTACCATATCTTTCTCTTTTCTGCTGTTTGTGGATCAGGACAAATATTGTCTGTTCTTTTGCTATAGACAGAAAGTAAAAAAGCTAGCCTGATTATTTCCTTTTTGGTTCCCATTGGAATATGGTGTGTAGGCACATGAAATGCAGAATAAAGTCTCTTTGTATCTGGAAGAAGAACCATGATTTTCCTGAATGATTAACCCTCGGTTTATATATTTTATTACTATACCCTCTAACTCTGCTTTTGCAAAAAAAAATCTACTTTCACATTATTCTCAAAGTTGACTGCAAAACCAGTTAGGAAATTCAAATGCTGACTTGGTTCAGAAGGCATCTTGATGTGAAGAATAAAAGGTAGAGGTGTCTTAAAATCACCTTTGTTCTTTATCTGCCTGTGTCATCTGATATTAAGAAACTGCTGGAATCTTTCCTGCAAGAGAATTTCAGATGAATAAATTCTGTTCCTCTCCTGGCTAGTGCCTTCAGTGTAATCTTAAGAGACTGTTTTTTAAAAGATCCCGTCTCCTCTTTCAAAAGCAATGGTCACAATTGCATCATTAGTATGATGTAAGTAGCAATAGTGTAATAGTAGCAGTGCATAGCAATAGTATCAGTAATAGTGGTGTACATGGAGTCTTACTGTCAGTTCTCAATTGCTTGGATAGTCTTGTCCCACAGACCCTCTTAAATGCCCCACAGTGATGACTGTAACCCAGAGAAGACATTGTGTGGCACAGTAGTTAATAATTTTCAGGGGGTCTTAAGCATTCTCCCAAGTGTAGCAAGCTGAGTAAAAGACCCATATTCAGTGACATACATGGTTTTAACCTCTCTCACCTTATCTGGTTTCTTTGATACACTCGTCTGTGTCCTCCCCCATCTTATTGTGGTAGTGGGTCTTCAAATTTGTACATGTTCTGAAGTGCCAGAGAGCTTTTTTCATCTGATAAAAATACCTCCCCCCCCACCCCGCAGACAACTCAATCATCTTGTCTTAGTGAATGATGATGACCCTAACCGAAAAAGTCTTTATAAGTAATATTTCTTATCTCCAAAAAGTTCTTGAACATATTTTGGCCACACTTCAATGACACACTCAAGAGCTTTCTTTAGTTTTATCTGTTTGGGGACTTATTGCCTCTTCTTTCTGTCCCTCATTCGCTGCTGCCTTCCCAGCTGTTTGCCTTCTAACAGGGACACCTTTTATTTCTCAGACAGGCAACCTTGATGATGTGCCAATGGCACAAAAATTTCTTTACTGAGCCAGTCAAGAAGTGCACCATTCTGCAGGTGCAATAGCTGTGTCTTGGCCAAGGATCAAAAGCAGAGATCATGGACCACGAGGCAGTGTACAGAAGAACTTTATCGCACACAGGAAATGAGTAGTAGTTTGTGGCTTTGCAGCCTAGTTAATCGTGGTCAGTCTGTGCGTACTTAGTTGCCCTGGTAGTAAAAGGAGAAAAGTATAGCTGGGGAAAAAAAAATCTTCACCATATTGTTAACTCATGTTTTTTACATGCAACACACTTGTTTGTGAGAAATAATGATCCCGCATTTTCTGCTATTGAAATGTTTTGTGGTACGTTAACAGCTGTACATAAAGCAGTTTTGATTCCTTCCAGGCTCAGGCAGCTACTCTAAAGCAGCCTCTTCATTTAAAGCAGTCACTTCATTGTCTTTTCCGTGAATTGTCCATGCTTGTAGTGATGTGTGGGAGTAATATCAGCAAGGCATAACAACTGCTGGATATCTGCCTGTTCTAACTCATTATCTCGGTCATGCTAAGGAATTCATAATATGGTGTAGATAGAAGCCCGTTAATGAATAACAAAAGTAATGTCTTTGTGTTCATCGTAAAATTCATCAGGACTGATGCAAGTGTTCCTTGAAAAGAAAGACATATTGCTCAGGTCACAGCTAGAAGATAAGATACAGATTTAGAAAGGCAAATCTTTTACCACAGCAATAAGAAAATAAAAATAGAAAGCTGAGATTACAGTTCTTTGAAAGGCAGATGTTGGACCAAAGCAAAGACTCTGTACTACATATTATGATGCCATGATGTTAGACTTTGCCTGGGAGAACTTACAGCAATAATTAGGTGTCAGTTAAACCACAACATTAACAGTCCTTCTTTAGAAGGCTAATGTTTTTTTCTAGAAATATGCTGCACTGAAAGCTTCTTGCCAACTATCCATAGATTTCCAGCTTTTGGATTATTGTGGGAATATGATGTGTTGTGATTTTTCCAATTATACTCTTAAAATCTTAGTCTCTGCCATGTTGCCTTTTTTCTCCCTCCACCCAAAGAGAGAGAATGGGTTTAAGGGAGCCAATTGCTGCAGGCACATGGTGCCAGAGCTGAAGACGCATGTGCTCCTAGCAGTCCTCTCAGTGATGTTATACCAGTAGCAGAGTTCTGCCATGCTTACTCTCTGCCCACTCAAGCTGCCTACCACTTCAGCTGCTGTAGGTTTAAGGAAACCATGGGTCAGGCAAAAAGAGAAACAATAATGACTAAATATCAGATTCACTTTCAGTAAGGACTAAATATCAAATCCACTTTTTCTGTGGGTTTCTCTTTTAATTATTTAATTTACCATGCCCCTTGACAGCACTGTAGGTTTTTGTATTATTTTCCCATAAACATGTCCTGAAAAAAAACCCCATGGCCATACTCTGCTCTGCTTTGGTACAGTCCTGGCATTAGCAGAACTGAAAACCCTGTTCCTGCTACATTCCCTTCTGCAATGCTTGTATTCTTTTACAAGTCAGTTTGAAGATGCTAAATTTGCAACACTTTTACCTTTTTATCTGTGTTTATGTACAGGGCTGCCATCGTCACCAAGATTATTTTTTGTACCACACTCATGGTTACTGTCAAGAAAAAGAAGAGTTCTTTTGACCCTTACGATTTCCAGGCTAGACTGAATTGCTTGGATTTAGTAATTTCTTTCTGTACAGTATATGCTCTGAAATACTTAATTCTCTTACATTTGCTTCCCAAAAATGGATTTGTAGCTGGAGTCTTTTTCCCTGGAGTTTTTCAGTCATGATTTGTCTGTGTGATGACAGAACAGTATGGCACACAGTCCTTTATCTAGTTCTGTCTGTCAATTTTTTTGTTTAAGCGAGAACACTCCCTACATGTTATTTTTTCTTAGAAAAATAGCCACCTTATCTCTGTTATACAATGGAAACTACTTAGAGTACTTCCAGGGCAAGAACTTACAGCTTTGAGATCTTGAAGCATGCTTGGCAACTTTTCAGTTAAATAAGATACATTTATCTTGGATGTCTGAGCTATTTCCTTTGAGAAAATGGCATTAGCAGTTGAAAATAAGTAAACCTTTTTGACTAATGAATTGAACATGATGTAATTGTTTTAACACACATTCTGGCTTAATCAGCTAATGATATGGACATAATAAATGCCTCAATTTTCTCAGCCAATCCAAAACAGACTTGACATCATGGATTTTATCTTCGTCCTGATTATAAATTACATATGTAATATTGGGAGTATTAGGTAAGTAAACTAACAGAGCAACATAGTTCTGGTTCAGGCTTCCAGGCAGAGGCAAGAAACCTAAACTATTTTTCAGATGTGCTAATGGCAGGAGATTGAGCCTAATTATCTTAAAAGCCGCCTTCAGCCCTATGACCAGTTGTTTTCTTAGCTTTGGTGCAATCTTGTGGTATGTTCTAAATAGACAGTTGTTCTTCTCTACCACAGAGGCATGTCTTGTCTTTTTAGATGATTATTATAGAAACATACCTCAGGGTTTGACATGTGAGGAGAATACCAGTGTGGGCAAGGAAATTCAGAATATAGCCTGAAACTTACTGGTTTTTTAAACATGGGAAGACTCTTTGAGGCAGCCTCAGATGAGGCAAAGATGACTAGTAGAACATTTTTAGGAAAGGATTAATTTCCAGGAGGAAGAGCACCTTTTTCCTAGGATGAGATCCTGAAAGATCACTTCAAGAGGCAAGAAAAAACCCCCAAAAGCTCACCCAGTGGCTAGGGCACTCTGCTAAGATGTGGGAGAGAATTTATGAGGAAAGTCTGTGCAAATTACCAGGTTCCCATAGAGGCAAAACAAGGTTAGAACTCAAGGAAACCATGTACGTAAGCAACTAGAAGTAGGAGGTTATTTGTTGATTTGGGGAGTATAGTTCAGCTGATAAAAGGATGTAATTCTCTCAGGCAGTAACAAAGGCTGCATGGTAGAGTTTGGAGAGGGTCTGTGTAGTGTCCAATAGTGACAAAAGCTTAAGTGGCTTCAGTCACATCAATTGCCTGTGTGTACAGCAAGGAAGAGCTTGAATAAGGCTCTACTCAGAGTTCAAGGAGTTTTAATAAATTTGAAGAATGCTGTGACACATGCTTTTATGAAGTGCTCTGGAAATAAGAGGCTGAAACTGTGTCAAGACAGCAATATTCTTCACAGCACAACATTTTAAAATGCAAGATGTGTTAGAAGGCCAAAATGGTCTCTTCTTTCCCTAACTGTGTGTTAATGCGAGTTTTCCACAGTTAATCCCTCCACTATATTTCTGTGGCAGAAAAATGTTGGATAGAGAGTCTAGGGAGAAGCAGTTTGCATTAGTTTGCTTCTCATTTAATTCTGCTCATAGCAGGAAGAAGTAGGTAGATCCATTGACTCTGAGTATACTATAAATGTGGCATGTGGATACATATATTCTATTTTAAAAAGTAAATCCTGCCTTTGGCCCAGTGGCCCAGTAACAAATACCTTAGTAGCTTCATCTTTATATATCAGAGAATTTTAAAACTTGTCTACATAATTTTCTCTACATCCATCTTGAAAGTGTTGATGTGCTCCATACTCATGTACATTTTCTTTCCTCAGATATTCTGTCTTTTATATTTGGGATAATACTGGGCATTTTCTGTGTTCAGTAGTTCCTGGCACAGCTTTTGGATGGTGTTAAATAGTTTAAAGTAATAACTGTGTTTTAAATTGTCTACAATTATAGCTGTGAAGTGACTGCTAAGTAGATGGGATAGTCATAATTCTTGTGGTTTTAGTTCCTGTGAACAGCAGCAAAGTTCAGGGATCTAAAGCAAACAATCAAACAAAACATCTTTCCTAGGCATCAACACCAAAAATATTTCTTGTTGAAATGTGTAACTTGTCACTAAGTCTTAGAAAACCTTTACAATGTATAAGTTATCTGTACATGGGCAATTTTAACTTTTGTAAACATGTAAGTTAAAATGAATCAAGAGCATGCAAAAAGCCTGTGCTGAAGTGTGACTGAATTCACGTTCTGTTTTCTAGAGATACGGTTTTCAACTCTGGAAACATTTACTAATGGATTGTTGTCAGATTTTACATCCTTTTTTTTTTACTTTGTCAAAGTATGGTGTTAATAACTTAGTACTCTCTTCTTCTTTTTTGACTTCCACACATCTTCATTCTGCATTTCCTGTATTAGGATGGCTTCCAGTTCCTTCTCTCTCCCTTTCTCCTCTTCCCTTCTCCCTATAGTTTCGCTGCATGACAGATCTTTTTTTGTTCCTGCCATGTTGTTTGGCAGCTGAATAAAACAGACATGTCAGATGGGAACAGGGCAGGTAGCTCTCATGGTAGCTCTGACATAGCTTCATACTGCCAGCTCCTCCAGACATACAGGACAGCTTTGGTTACATTACCTCAGTTCGTATTTTGAAACCCATGTAATTCAGACTCGAAGGGACCCATGGGTCCCATGGCCATTCCTGTGAGGTTGAATGCTCCTCTGCTCACACCCACAGGGGAGCACAGGGAGGCAGTGGCGGATGGAAGAGCCAGTAATACCCTGCCCTTGGCTTCTCCCAGGCCCACCACAGGAGCCATCAGCCCATCAGAGACCCATCTCAACATGCCCAGAGGAGCGCAGGGGCCCAAAAGCAGGTGGGAACCCAAACTAAGGGCTCAGAGGTGGGAGCACCGTGTCCAGACTCTTCCAGGGCTCTCCCAGGAGACCCGCAGCCCCATGGCCCAGGCGTGACACCCATCACAAAAAGTCAAGGCTGGAGCACATGTGGAACTGAGGGGGGGTTCTGCCTAGAGGCCTGGGATGCATTAGGGGAAGAGCATTTCAGGATTGCAGAGGACTTACTATGGGCCGTTTAGGGAAAAAAACAAAGATAGGGAAGGGGGGGGATTTAGATGATTTGGGGAGGAATGAGAAGGGGAACCTAGACAGATAAGGTGACAGAAAGGGCTGGTTGTTTGTAAACAGTGTGCTGGTCAGCATGCTTGTCTGCCCATGCCATGCGCCTGATTAGCACAGTCTGTCCTATCTTCTTATTATATTAATTTCTAACTCTTTCATGGGTGCAGGACTGTGTTCTGTGTGAGTGCGTGCAGACGGGGGTCTCAGTGTCAGCAGCTGGAGTCAGACCATCGGCTGGAGGGCCCAAGCATCCGCGGTGCTGGCACCTGGAGTGAGTGCCGGTATGTGACCACTAGTGAAGATCGAGTGGACTAGCTGGCAAATGGGTGAAGTGGCCCAGGGTCCAGGTGCATGTGCATGCCTGTAAGGATAAGACCATAGGAGGAGCTGTCTGTTGGGGGGAGCAGGAGAGTCCCAGCCTGCTGGAGAGACTGCAGAGTCTGGAGGTTCCTAGGGAAAAGATGGTGGTGTGTCTCTGCAAGGGGCAGACCACAGTGTGGAGGGAGTTTGCTACTGGGGCCCAGGGGAGTCCCAGACAGCTCAGTGTATGTGTGTATGTCTGTGTGTGTGTCTGAGATGGTCTGTACCAGCAGCTGGAGTAAGGCTGTGACCCTGGGGGCTCCTACGTCCAGTGACAGCAACTGAGGAGACTGGGATCCAGGGGCAGCTGTTGGGCAGAGTGAGTGAGCCCAGCTGCTGGAGGGGTCCACGTTCTCACCGGTGGATGTCTGTCCTGCTCAGCCAGAGAGGGGAGCAGGATGAGGCCGTTCATCCTGTGTTTATGTGAGTGCTCTGTGTGTCTGCCTGTGTCCACCTGTGTGGCTGGCTGTGTATGCGTGTATGCGTGTGGTGCACGTGTGCTCTGTGTTCATGTGCCTGCTGGGGATAACTTCTCATCCTCGCTGCGGACTGGACCAGAGGGCATGCAGCTACGGCAGCCTCACCAGTCTCAGGCTGCCAAATCTGGCATGGTTTTCCCCTGACAAAACCTGCTCTGCTTTGTTAATTGCTGTGACTAGCACATATGAGGCTTCTGTGCACTGCACAGATCTATACCACAGTCTTGGAGAAGGGAAAAATGCCTCCAGGTGTAACGTGAAATGGAGACGTAGGATTCATTAGTGCACAGGGTCACTTTACCCTGAAGTGACTCTGGAAATACATTGCCGAGAAACCCTGAGGCAGCCTCCATGCAACCCATTCAGTCTCTCCCCAGGGTGGTCCAGCTGCTGTGACACTGTCAGTGGTCAATGAATTCAACCTCATAGAAACAGCCAGAAATACCATTTAATTCTAGTCTCCTGATTTTGTACGTAAACACATCCAATAGCTCCCTCTAAAATCGATCAAACTTGCAAATCACATTTAATTAAAAGTTTTGCTTATAAAAAGCCTATAACTCATGCTTACAGATCTATCAAGAAGGCTGAAAGTGGCATGGCTAGCATGAAGCAGTTAAGCAGTTGAAGAAAGAAACCAATTGCAAAGTGCAAGATGAAACTACATCCTAAATGCATCACCAGAAGAGCTGTTCCAACCAAAGTTGCATTTTCATAGGTGTTCATAGAGCCTGTTAGTATTTGTTTTATTAAGTTGCTAGCAGATAGCAATTTATACTAGTGGTGAGGTACTGTGAGAAGAGAAAAATGCAAGTAAACTGTACAGGTTGATTTGGGGGTGCGGAAGTGTTTTGTTTTTTAATGGGGTTGGAATACTTAACACAGCTACTGGCCAAATAATTTCAAAGCTAATGCCTTGAAAGAAACCATCTGCACTAGTCTTACAGGAGATGGAGGTAGATGGAGTAAGCTGTATGACATGTAAACATTAAGCTGTTTGGACTTGAACAGAAGTAACTACATGACACATTACTTCTATAAGCAGTTTTCCTCAACTACCTGGAAAAAACCTAGAAGCGTTATGACATTTCTATTATTCTCTGAAATGAAAGTATGTTCTCAAAGGATTTTCCTGTCCATTTTCTAATGTCCTAACATCCATTTCTGCAACTGCATTTTTTTGAAGAGTGGAAAATCCTCATAGCTTGCTTTCATTCTTTTTGACTACAGTTTAATCTTTCACTGGGTTTTTACAGCTGCGTATAGAAGAGTAGACTGTAACTGGTGCAAGCCTTGTTAATAGCTGCTTGATAAAAGGTATGTGAAATACTGACCTGATTTGAGAGTGTATTTGTTGCTGTGGACCTACATACTCCTCAAAAATAATGTAGTACTGTAAGTGTACCAGACTAATTTATTCTGGCCATAGCAATGTGTAGATTGCCTTGCTGAAAAATAACCTGCTCAAAATGTGTAACTGGCACATCATCCATGCACACAGTTACCAAGTTCAGACAATGGGCTGGTTATCATCATGGGGCCCAGCTAGCCTCTGTGCAGTATATGAAAGTGAAGTGCATTTATAAACACTTCCCCTGTAGTCATCTCTAACATAGAAACTCTCGTCCATGAGTGATATGTTTAATTCTGCTGTATTGCAATTGCATATACAGGTCAAGCTTGCTACAGCTTTTAAATGATTTTCTAAGGTATGGAATGGAAGCTCCTGGATTTATTAATTCCTGCCAGCATAGCAGGTCTTGTGACCTGCGGTATTTTTCTTTGAGTCTTAGCTGTTGAGTTTTTAATCAGCTTTGGATTTTTGTGTCATTTAAACACAACACAGGCTATCTCCAAGAAGAGGAATTTTGAAACACTTGATACCTGCAGAAAGTGGCTGGCAACGTGACAGATGGCAGTGTAAGTTACTTCCAGAGAAATGGAAAAGGACTTAGAATTTAAAGGCACCCAGCTAATTGAGTTCGGTGTACCACATTACATAGCCAGTTAATATGGAAAGTCACACTTCACACAGGCCAGTAGATGAGATCTTAACCATTCATATTAACAGGAAATATGGGGGTTTATTGTAAGTGGATTTTTAAGCCTTTTTTTTTCTGTACTGCCATTACCCATTTCTTCAATTATTTCTTTTATCCTTGTTTTCTTTCTGCCATTTGTGCTGGTTTTTTCCCTTTGGTCTTGGGTTGGTTGTGTGTTTGTTTTTGTTTGGTTTTGGTTTTTTTTCTCTCCTGCTGCTTAATGGAAGAGAGATTGCATTATTAAGTGACTGAACTACAATACTTCCAAATTTCTGGGGGTTGGTGGTTTTTTCCAGGAAGTAGGAGTTACTGAGTAACAAGATCTGGAATATTTGAGGGACCAATTTCATCCCAAGATTGGAAGTCATGAAAAAAAATGCAATATCTGTATAGATCTTTTTCTTGAATCTAGTCACAATCATAGGAACATAAGCTTATGAACAATATTTGCACCCCTTTTTAGATGGCCTAAGAGATGAGAGCAAGAGATGGCAAATAGAATGTTATCTCACCTCCTGCTCAAATTCCTGTTATCTCTAGGAAAGAGAAAAAAGAAATAGGTAATTCATACCTCAAGGAAAATATGCCATTTATGGCACAGTGTACCTTAAATCATTGAAACAGTATACTCTCCTTCTATAAAACATCTATAATAATATTAAAAACATTCATAGTAATTTTCAGAATTTCATAATACACTGCGAAGAATATAAGAATGTCTCCTGCAGTGGTCAAAAGCAGCTGCCTGTATGAAGCGTATAAGATAATCATGTGTGAATTTTCTCCCATACACTCTCCCACCGTTCAATTATTTGAAGATAGATATGGCTTTGATTAAATTAATGACTAGTCATCTATTTTTCTTCTATGAATATGCCTACTCACTTTTCAGACCCGTGTAAAATATTATTATCCAAAACTTAGCCATATGCTGTGTGGAAAACCACCTCCTTTTGTTTGTTTTGCATCTGCCTTCTGTTAGTTTTATCTGGTGCCCTTCCTAGCTCTTGCACTGGAACACACGGTGAACAGTCAATACCCATTCACTCTCTTTGACACTCAGGTTTTATTGACCTCTGTCATATACCTCATTCAGTTGTCTCTTTTCCAGGCTGAAGAGCCCTCACTTAGGAATCTTCATTGAAGAGTCTTCATGTAATTATTTCTTATGCAGAAGTAATTCTACACTTTTTGACGTGTTTTTTGCCTTTCTCTTAACCTTTTGCAGTTCTGCTCTGTCCTTTCAGTCTGACCTACATAAAATATGCCAGTACTTCTGCATAGACTAATGCTTATGTCTTTTGAAAAATGTATTTAGGTTTTATTTGAAGATTGTATCTGCTAGATAAATACGTCACATGCCTTGCCACTTGTTCCAAGTGTCTTAACATTTGTACTTTAGGCGAAACCAGGCCAATGTGAACATCAATTTGCGAGTATTAGATCTTGGTAGATTTTTGATTGCTGATTTAGAGAGATTAGGATGTGCTTGTTGACCAGTTCTACTCAGCCAGGAGCTCTTCAGAGACCCTCTCCAGGAACAGAGATGTTTGCTCTGTGGCGTTGATTGCTTGAGAGGCTTTGTTCCTTAAATTATTCTACTTTTTTTTACTCTCAGACATCTTCTCATTACATCATTACTCATAGACCATGGTAAAGTTCCTCCTGAAATTGTGCCCTGAATGTTTTAGTCAGTTCTTTATTCTATAACTTGAAAAGATGACAGATGGTGTTTTCTTTGCCTAACATGGGGGAGCTGTTTGTGCTGGCATAAAGTAAATGGTATTTCATTACTTCTCAATGATTCTATGTGGTTTTGAATAAGAACAGAAAGAAAAAGGTCCTTGGTGAGTTTCACTGCTCCATTAAAATCTTGTTCAGCCATACTACAGCCATTTCAGTAAACTCCTGGGGAATTTTTGGTCTTGCTTTTCCACCCCCCCTCCCCCCAAGATGTTGAAGACAGGATACACAATAACAACATGCGCTTGATGTCAAATATCAGAGGTCCTGGTTTAACCCTGACTATTCATGCAGGTTTTATTCTGAAGATGAAATAATTCTGTTGTGACAAGAGCTCTTGCTGTGGTCATTAAGAGTTGTCTAATCCATCATCTTGGACAATATTGATGCCATTCTGAGTAATACTAAACTAGTCCATCCTTAATAACTGTAGACTAGTTCTTTTTCACTGAAGATGTTCATGATTCTCTCAGCTTCTTTATGGCATGCCACCATGTCTGCTCCAAGGGCTTCTGGTGCCAGTACAGCGTGGAGGGTTTACTCTTGAGAGCACAAAAAGTTGAAAGGAAGACTTGCCATAAAGTTCTTCCCATTTCTTCATTTTGTGAGCCCTCATTTAGAGATGAAGGAATTGCAGCATTTAATGCTACATCATTCACACAAATTTACCCCCCAGTGTCTCAGTGGAGGAGGCAGTAGTACCACCACTGGTAAAACAGACCAAGAGGACGTTGAAGAGATAGATGCAGTGGAACTGATGTGCAGTTGGGATTCTGTGTTTAGAAATTATAATAAAAAGTAATGGAAAACTTGTGGAAGGCTGAAAACTGGAGAGGAAAGAGTGCATGAGATCTTCAAGAAGAGGGTGCTTAATTCTTTAATAAAAAGAAACTCCTTCCAGTGTATTTTAATTCACTCCAGTAAGTGGAGAGTATGGACTTTCATTCTTAAACTTGCCAAAACACTAATGTGTTCCCACAAGGTATTTCTCTTTTAACACTGGCACTGCATTACTGACCTTATAAGTATTACTTATCAATCACTGTAGAACTACATTCTTCTCTGGTCAGTGACTACTCATCCTTTTTGAACATTTAGTTATAACTTCATACACAGTTTGTCTGTATTTCGTTGGTGGACTTTTGATGCTATTCTCTCTGCTTATTCAGGACATCCATTCCTGTCCTCCAACTTAATTCTAGAAGACTTTCCACTTTTTACCAAAAAATTACACTTTTGTCAGAAGTACACGTGCTCTTCACCTTGGGTGGAGGATAAGGGGATAAACAAGTTGGTCCTTGTCAGCATGTTACAAATAATGGTTGTTGCACTTGCACACATCACAGTATCTGTATACCCAGAGTATCCATGGATACACTTTAACTACAATAAAGAATTTCTTGTTACTTCCAAGGATCCAAATTCACAGTGTTCACAAAGCATAAGGTCTCCAGTTTACACAAGACATTAATGTCTTGGGTTAGTCTTTAATATGACCTGAAGAGTCACTCATCTTGAAGGCGTACTTCCTTCAAGTTGCTGCAACAGCAGTCTGTAGATGGCAGCAGGAAGTTCCCAGATGATCAAAGGGCTGGAGAAACTGCCCTGTGAGGAAAGACTGAAGGAGTTAGGTCTTTTCACCCTGGAGAAGAAAAGGCTCAGGGGGGACCTCATCAAATATTTATTTATTCCAATATTTAAAGGGTGGCACACAAAAAGGACAGAGGCTCTCTCTTCACAAGAAGGACCCACATAGGGAGGACAAGGAGCAATGGATGCAAGTTGCACTAGGAGAAGTTTCATCTTGATAAAGAAACTTTTCACAGTGATAACAATCATTCACTGGAACAACCTCCCCAGGAGTGTGGTAGAGTCCCCATCACTGGAGGTTTTCAGGACGCAACTGGACAGGGTGCTAGATAATCTCACGTTGGCTCCCTTTTCCATGAAAGTTTGGAGCAGATGATCATTTGAGGTCACTTCCAACCTGGGCTGTTCTATGATTCTGTGATTAATGAATGGATGTTGTAAGAACATCACCATTATTGTGTCAGTAATACAATTAAATGTATTTGGAGTCAGTGTACTCGGTCCTTGCTTCTGACTGAATGTGATGCAGGGGTCACTGCCTCACAGTGGGTAAGAACTACTGAGTTCATACACAGAATTTTTCCTCAGTTTCTTCCAACAGTAGTCAACTAATTCCCCAAAGTAGCCTTCTGAGAACTACAAATAAGAATTTGTGGTATTCTTTTGTCAAAGATTAACATTAAACCTAAACTTCTAGTGTTTCAAGAATACAGTTACAATACACAGGATAGTAGAAATTAGAGGTAAGATAAGTAATCTACTCATGTTTCATGAAAGGATAATGCTGTTGCAATATACATTCAGTCCAACTCATTACCTTTCATAAAGAGCAGGTCAGTAGTTCAGTGCTGTTACTTGCTCTTTAGTTGTTTTGCTTTCTCTAGAAATATTTCATGTCACATGTTTTCAGAATTTCTCTGGTCTAGGAGGTGCCGTGAGAAACCTAAGATGACTTTGCAAGATGTCAGAGGAGTTAGTTGTAAGGTAGTTAAAGTTCATGTTCTCAGCTCCTGCGCTGTCTTGTCTCAAAACGTAAATTCTTTGGGGAAGGAATTAACCTGTTTGTATATGTATATGTGTTTGTAAACATCTAGTACACCGGCACCACATCTACAGAAATTCTGGTATGTTCTTCAGAGTCTGACTTACTGCAATAGCTTTAATAGACTGGATCACGAATTAAACAGATGGCATGGGAAACACATACTCTGATCCATTCAGGGGTAGTAAACACTTGCTCTTCAAACAGTTCTCTACCTCTCCTTTTCTCCCCACTTCACCTATTTTTTTGGGCAGAGCCTTTCCCAGATAATAAGCAACTTACTTGCCTGTCCAGTTATCATTTTTTTCACATGCTAAGATTGAGAAGTCTTTTATGTAATCTGTTTTCCCAGAAATGTGGTAAGGGCTGTTAGAAACCTTACTCTTCTATCTCTACCTTGCATTTATTTGTGTTTAAATTGTTTTGAAAGGTTTTTTCCATTTTATTGTGAATCTGACAAACAGCAGTAGTTAAGTTGCTATATACTTATTAGTGTTTCTCCCTAGCCTAAGCATTTGCTGTTTCCTAGATTGAACTCCGTGAATGTGAAGAGGCCCTCTTTGTAGGTTTAGAAAGCACTTATTTCATCTTGATGCTGCCTAATGGGTTTAAAAAGCATTAACACTCATTGGGTAGCTTTCTCATCTCTTCAGTTTCAAATGTTTGTGATCTGAGTCAACTTATATACTGAGTCTGCATAACTGGTTTAACTGGAAATAACACACGACTGTTTTCGTTTCACTGTATGAGATACTATCAGTGAAGGTTGGTCTTTCAGACCAGTAAAACACTGCCTGAGGAAGGGGAAGTCACAAAATTCTAGTTCCTTTTTTTAAAGGTGGTTTTGTAAAAGGGGTAGCGAGTTTTGGTATTTTGTTCAGGTTTGGCGGGGGGGGTGTTCATATCCTCAGAACAGGATACTACTTTTGCCTCTTTTGAACACTTCAAATATGGCTCCCTTTTTACCAAATGCTTAAGTTTCACTCCCATCCCCACATTTAAAGGTAGCTCAAACAAGACGTTGTTTGGATTCCTTTGTAAAGTAGTTTGACCTGAACATATACAGGCTTGGACTTTGCATAGTGCGTTGTGTAGCCCTTAGTAAAGATCTTTGAAATTACTTGGGTTCCCATAGCGGCTCCAAAGAATAGTTGCAAAACCCACAAATGTATTATTCCTCATCTGAAAAAACAACTTGCTGCACTGAAAAAAATAATTAAGTGTGCTAGTCACTAGTTGTGTAATTTTCATTCTTGATGGGAAGATCTGCAGGTAAGTTTAGGGAGAAAGGCAAGGATGTGGCACTTCTAATGTAATCTTTACCTATTGAAATATTTTTCTTCAACAGCCAAATTAACTACTGCTTTCAAATATAGTTATCATTACAACATTTTGTCTAGTTGTTTTTCTAAATTACTTACATTAGGTCATGCTTTTCCACCATAATGGAAGGATTCGTTTGCCATCATTAGGAGGATATTACAAGTTACTGGAAAGCAGCAGATGGAGCTCAGGTGTTGTGGCAACAGTATGCAAACCTGGTGTTCAAAGGCTCTTTGTTTCTTACAGTGTGTCTGCAGAGTAGTCAGGTGTGACTGCAGCATATATGGCTGTACCAAAGGTGGCAGTAATCTGAATTTGTTGATACTAATAAGAGAGGACTTAGCAGTCATAGGTGGGTGCATGAAGCCTGCATGAAGCATGGGTAGCTAGCCCGTGCTGAAGCCCTCAGTACTGACACCGCTGCTGATATTGGCTTTAAATAGATTAAAGCTAGCAAAGCTTTTCCTACTCTCTGTGCTATCACACTTCTGAGACTGTGGGTGTATGCAATGCATTGTGCGTGTGTACAAACATATGCGTGACCTCAGTGTCACTTCCAAGAACTCCACTGCCTGCCTGCCTTTCAGAGTTGCTAACATGGTAATGTTATGGTAACTACAGAACTGAATACGCTGGTGAGATTTTGGGCATTTTGATTCTTGCTCTTCTATGCTATGTCTTTAGACAGTTATTCGTCTAATCTTACTACTTTCAGAATATCTTGCAGATCATTATGCAAGCTAATGTTACATCTCTTAAATAAATTTAAAGGTTCCCAGGTAGATCTCTTAAACAAATTTTAAAAGAATCATTAAATCATTTACTTATTAACTGGTGTGAGGGAAAAAATATTGAAAGTAGACAGTGTCCTGGATTGCACTGATGGATAAAAGGGACATCAAAACACTAAAACCGTTCATAGGTTACAGATAAAGTCCGTGAAAGACCAGTAGATGCTGCTGTATGTGATGGAATAAGAAAGCCAGGGACTAGATGGGGTAAAGGAGATATGGACCAAAATTCCTGATAGGAACAAAATGAGGTCACTGTTGCAGCAATAGAAGTAGAGCCCCGGGGCGGGGGAAGGCAGGTGCACAGGCAGCAAGGCTTCTCCTGCTGGAGCACTGATCTACGAGGGAATTGTGCCCTGGGCGACTTGGCAACAAGCAATACCAGGTGCACTGGAGCCCTGAAATAGAGTGACAGTGAGTATCTAATCCACCTAATGTAGAACCTTCTTTCTACGTTGATTTTAATCAGGGAACTAGTGACTCCACCCTCTTCAGTGTGTCCCTTTCACTGAGGGTACAGAGATCCAGGAAGAAGTCCCCCGATCTGCTCAGGATCCAGGTTAGCTGAGGTGGTGATGGTAGCACCTCCTTTCGCCTTGTGTTCTGCATGAATGGGATTGGCATCCTATCACCAGAAGATTGACCAAACTTCCAGACCATGGGCATCTTTGGTGAGAGCATTTTCTGCTGTTCAGGTTCAACTCCTCTGAAGCCAAAAATGCAAAAGCCAGAAAAAAAATGAGGCTGAATGGACATTTGATATGTCCTTTTGATTAGGACATTTCACTGACTGTGAAGATGGGAAGGAATGAATCTTTTTTCTCTCTGCTCCAAAGACTGGTCTCTTTTGCTAGGCAAAAGGAGGCCATATTCACTTTGCATAGAGGTGGGTCTGGAAGCCCAGTTCTGCCTGTACCAGCTGAGAAGGCCATCCCTCCTCGGGACTGCTTTTGAAAAGAAAACAGCATCATTTGTTAGTTAGAGCATGCTATGCAATAACTGAGACCATGGTTCCTCAGTCCTCTTTAGAGAAGGATTTTGTTTCTGGAATGGACTCTAGGTGTTGATGCCGTCCTCCACTTTGGCTTCCCGCAGGCCTTAGGCAGAGTTATGACACCTTCTCATCCAAACTGTGTTTGCAGGGGAACTACAGGTGGGATGTGGCCCGTCCTCCAAGCCAGGAGATCTCACATTGTCACTCTGCTCAGGCCAGGCTAGTAGTGTAGTAGATTAGTAGATATTTCAGCTATTTGTTTTGAAACATTTTATTGTGATATTTATACAAACATTTATACAATGTTTTATTGAAACATTTATATGTAATAAGAAAGGATAGCACATAGAGAAACTTACCCTTGAGTGCCAGCTCAGGATGTTGTAACTGAATTATCTTTAGCCTTTCCAACCTAGTTGTTACTGAGGGCTTGTTGTTAATGTAGTAAGATGAACATAACAGGAATTGGAGGCACACCAAAATGCAGACATTAAATGAACTACCATCAGTCGTGGTTCACACATCTTACCGTCAGGAATCACATTCGGAAATGGCATTGAAGCAGATGAAAACTTCAGTACCAACTACATGCTTTCTTCTGTGCCATTCTAGGTTTTCTAAGTGAGACTATTATACAGATAATGAATGAAAGAGCTTTTCTGGGATGTTGTATGTGAACAACACTTTAAGCTGGCTCACTGTAACTTGGCTTCCTTTCTTGGCTTCTCCTGTGTCGTGGTTTAACCCCAGTTGGCAACTAAGCTGGCAACTAAGCACCGCACAGCTGCTCACTCACCCTCCCCCCCGTGGGACGGGGGAGAGAATCGGGAAAAAAAAAGTAAAACCCATGGGTTGAGATAAAGTCAGTTTAATAGGACAGCAGAGGGACAGAAAATAAAAATAATAATAATGATAACAGGATATATAAAATAAGTGATGCACAATGTAATTTCTCACCACCTGCCGACCGATGCCCAGCCAGTCCCCGAGCAGCAATCGCTGCCCTCCGGTCAACTCCCCCCAGTTATATACTGAGCATGACGTCATGTGGTATGGAATAGCCCTTTGGTCAGTTTGGGTCAGCTGTCCTGGCTGTGCCCCCTCCCAGCTTCTTGTGCACCTGGCAGAGCATGGGAAGCTGAAAAGTCCTTGACTAGGGTAAGCACTACTTAGCAGCAACTAAAACATCAGTGTGTTATCAGCATTCTTCTCATACTAAATCCAAAACACAGCACTATGCCAGCTACTGGGAAGAAAATTACTCTAACGCAGCCAAAACCAGGACACCCTGCATTAGATATTTTTCTTAATTTCCCTCAGTAGAGACAGTGGAATGGGTGTGCCACACATAGCTAAGTGCTTCTGCTAGTGCTAGCAAGAATGGGAGTACACCACTAAAACGAAGTTGTAGGTAACACCATCACCATAAAGATACTATAACCATCTTTACTGGTACTGCATGTCTGCAGGTTGTGTAATGGTAATGTGTTCAAATGTGTTCACATATCTAACAGATGTAGGAGCCACCTCCAAGGGACAAAGGTTGACTTTGATTTTTTTCTTTGAGTCACCTCCAAAGTCTTGCATTTGACTGAAGGTAATTCTAAATCAAGATTTATTTAGCAGGGAAGTCAAGGTGGTAAAAATAGGGAAATGTTCAACAACAGCGCAAATGTTAGCCAAAAAGTCATCAGGTTATAAGCCCTGGACAGATAATGGACATGTCATTCTTCTCTCTAACCTACTCCCTGTGGAAAAGAATTATCCAGTGCCCTTTCTGAATCACAGAAACAACTTAACTAGAACAGAGATTCTCTGGGAACCTGTTCTAGTGTGTAAGCACTCACACATGGTGAAAAAATGATTTCCTCATATCAAGTCAAACAGTCTGCCCTTGCTTCATAGTAATGGAACATGATGTATTTTTTCTTTCTGTCATAGAGACAGAAATTATATAATACACTTAGTTCGTGCAACTCTGCAGCATTTTTCCCTTGTCTCCACCCTCAACTTTAATGTTGTAGTTAGCAGAAAACTTTGGTATGTATGGAGAAGCACAAACCTTGCTAAGTGATGGCTTTGACTTTGATCAGATTAGGAACTTCAAGAACACATGTGGACCTTCACAAATCCCATTATACAGTTTAACATGCCAATAGGAAAAGTTTGTTCCCAACATAAGCCTCACAGTCATTAAGTCTGACATGAACCATGAATCTATTCTGTATTAATTCTAATTCTGGTTAGTGTTACAGCAAATAACAGCTCATTTATGAAAAATGTGTCAGATTTTTTAAAAATAATTTTTATCCAACTAAACTCTTTGTTTCTCTTATAGAGTGGGGTAGAAGGTACTCAGCCTCCTTATGATTTGGTTCAGAATGTAATTCCTTCTCCTGATTTTAAATTGCTTACTTCTGTATCTTCAGTGGAAGCTCCTTTGTTTCTTGTCTTATGAAAGCTTGATGGGTGACACTTGGCTGACTTCCTGACACTGGCTGTTGTAGGGATGTTTCTATCTGCTCTGCCATTTTTGAGCTAGGACATGTCTAGTGGCCAGAGCAGAAAGCATTGCAAAAAGCCCTCAGCTGCTGCCAAGTAATTCTGTCCCAGAAAGGACATAACCCTGCCAGCCTTACTCTGATCCTGGCTAAGGAGCCTTGCTCCAAGGGCTAATGAGATTAGGTACGGCAGCCTACTGACATGGACTTCCAGATTCAACCTCATATTTTATTTGCAGTTCTGGGGCATCTTACATGGATGTACCAGCTTTTGAGACTCACCGTTACAGTCCCTTACCTGGCATATAAAGGAGAATTATGATCTTTCACATGTAGGAGTAATTAAAAAACTATTCCTTGCAATTCCACTTCTGAGTCCTTGCTGCTGAAGTTCATTTGTCTCTTTTGCTTGTTGGCATAGCTTGGCTCGGAAGATGATGGCTATGCAGCTGTCTGTTCCTGGGCACCAGTCCAGGGAAGACATCCTATCCAGATGCACACTAAAGGTCTCAAAGCTCCATGCACATGGGGCCAGCCGTATCCATACTGTGTACATGGAGTGTCCTCAGACAGCACAGCTATCCCACCAGGCTCCTCCAGCACTTGCCCTGCTTCTGACTTCTCTGACCCCACCAGGCAGCCTTTAGAAAGCAGCCCTCACACATCCTTGCCACTGATCCTCATATTCCTCTAGTGTAATTGTTGGGAGCTGATCACTCCAAACTCCCAGTTGCAAAGCTTCCATTTTGGCACTAAGTTGAAAAACAAAGGTATTCAGCCTTGCCCCCTCCCTGTCCTCTCCCTTCCACTGTGGCGCTATGCAACAGGAGCCACAGATAATTGCTCTGCTTGCAAAAAAGCTATTTATCTGGGATAATTTGGTGCTGTACTGAAGAAGGTGCTCAGTACCTTCTCAGTACCAGGCAGTGCCAAAGTGCTGTGACCGCGCTGCACAGACTGTGCTGCACTCAGAGTTGGCTCACTTATTCAGGTCAAGCTGTCTTTATGCTGCTCTTTGGGCTGCTTTTGTCCTGTTCCTGTCCAATACAAAATGTATAAATAGTCCTGGGACAACCCAGGATCTCCTCAACCCTGATGAAGTGTTTCCACCACTAGGCTGCTCTCTTTTTCTTCTTGCTCTTTCCATGGAAATATTAGCCTGTGGTGGAGGAACAAAGGAAAGTTTAACAAGATACTGGAGAAGAGCCTTACCCAATGTGTCTCTAAGTGTAAAGGTGAGAGTGTTCTTGCCCGGGAGTTGGCACCTAAGGGCCTACAAGTCATATCTCATGGTCTGGGGCAATGTCATACCCCTTAACTGACCCAGCACCAAGATACTTTCTATGTCCAAAGCAGAGTGAAAGAGACTGAGTTTAGGGATTCAAGGAACAGAAACAAAAGGATTTTCAGGTGCCTTCAGGAGTGACAGTTGTTTTCTGAGGTTTAGGCACCTACAGTACCGGTTTAGGCACCTACAGTACCGGTTTAGGCAGTCTAAACTCCAGTGTTTCCAGTTGGGCAGCTCTTGGTATGTCCCTGACAGAAAAATTAGCCTTGTGGATTGCCCTTTGTGCTCTCACCACTGACTTGAAGGGAGCATGACTCCAGCCCCTTAAATTGTCCTGTTTGGGCAAAGGCTTTACAGTGGCTGTTTTGGAGGTGCCTTACAGAAAGCTGTTGTGAGGCATGCTCGTGAATACCTGCAGGCCTCGTTGTTCCCAGGGAGAGGCATATATGTAACTGCAAATACTGAACAAACAAGCAAACAAAAAACCCAAACCAGATTGTAAGACACTAATTTATAGAAAACATAAAAAGATGGCAAATGTTTTGCTCAGACTTAAGCAGTACTTCGCAGTTAAAACTGAGGATATTTCTTACTGCTAGCAGCAGACAAGGAATAAATCAGCCTACATTTGACCCGGGCTTATCAGCAGTGGTTACTGGATAATCAATTCAAACATTACCTTGTTAGTAAACAGAAATATTCTCGTCACCCTCTAGTGCATTCTAAGCCAGATATTACTCACATAACATTTACCATTTTGCAATATCCTATTGACATGATAAACAGATTTTTTTTTGCATAACTGCAAACTAGTGCTGCGTTCTGCTTTTGCCAATAGCTTAAGAATAATGATAATAAATTCTTTTTTCAACATAACTAAACTGATACAGAACTGACCTTGAAATATTTTCTTTGCTTATTTTAGTTGATTTTCTTTATTTTTTACCAGCAGAGTATTTGTCCTAAAAAGGTCTTCAGGCGGATTTTGGGACTTTAGAACAGTGTCCCTCAGAAGCCCTGTTTTCCTGCAGAGGGTGGTTCTTTCAGCTTTCTTCACCCTGTATAACACATGTAAGAACATGGCCTTCAGCTATGAAAGCAACCTGATACATATTTAAAATTGTCAAGCTGCAGCAGTTTCTTGCTGTAATAACGTTGTGTGCTTGCCTTCATAAACTTTATAAAATTGTTACAATGCCAACAGAAATTGTCTGTTTAAATAAATACTTTAAAAAAAAAGAATGGGTGACTAACCCTGTACATAGATTTCACCACCTTCTCATCTACATTGCTATATAAACATCTGATTTTCTGCAAGCATATAACAATTATATTTTAATAATACTAGATGATGCTATCTGAATGGTTAAAATTTCAAGTTAATTAACAAGTTAGCTCACCATATGGCCAGTAAATGTCATAATTGCTGTGGCTTAACATTTCTGATTATTGTCTGGCTTAAACCAGAACATGCAGGACAGTATGAAAAGTTTATACAGCAGCCCTTTGAACCAGTAAAACATTCAATATGAGTGGAGTCAGCAGGATGGGGGAGACTCAAGCCTGTTCTTATTTCATCGCTTGTTTACCAGGCTGCATGTACTGACTGGAAAATTCATTGTACATTAACTTTAGATTCTGCTTTTCCTCCTGAAGAGTGAGTGTGGGCTGTGTGGTGGAGTGAGATGTTACTTTTTATATTCTCTGTCCTGTACACATTAAACACAGTGACTGTTTCTAATCATGGTGTTTCTGGTGTTTCTTTCCCTACTGTTTGTTTATTGCAATTTGGGGAGGGGTGGTTTGTTTTGTTAACATTGTGCTGTTGGAGCAGAAGCAGATAAAACAAGTTGCAGCAACAAGCACTCTTCAGAAAATCACTTTATCTTTGAAATATTGTTACTTTGTAGTTCCAATGTCTTTCCCTTATTTACTACTTTATCATTTGTGTGTTTGTGTGCTAGGAGGTATAGAATACTCAGCTCTGCATCTGTAAATAGAAATTACATAATTAAAAGTCAGGCAGCAGCATATCCCATCTACACATTCACGGCTGCTTTGGCTCCCTGATTTCTCAGAAGAAGCCTGAGTGCGTTTGCTATTCAGAAACTCCAAATGTGGCGCATTTGCTGTGACACAGCTTGTCTGGGTGGCACTTTGGCCAGGGTCCATTCAGTACAAGTGCAGTAGTTTCTGATGTGCTGTTTTGATCTGCTCGTGCATGCAAGATATTTGCTCAGGTTTTCAGGGCATCTGCAGCTTATGCTCCAACCAGACAGTCTGATCTCCCATCCAGAAGACCAAAATCCACTATTGCTCCTAGACACAGCTTCCAAGAAGAAAAATCACACATGCAAAGAAATTCAAAATGTAGTAGACCTAGATGCACTTTTCTGTTTAGTGCTTGCTTAGGTGGGTAACAAAACTTCAAGCAGCAGCAGCATTGGTTTTTTCCCTTTTAAAATGTTTTCCCTTTGACCTGAGGTCTGCTTACAGGAAAAGCTACCTCAAGCAACTTTTTCCGTAGATAGGACCTTTCCCTTGCAAACACAGCACAGCGGTACTACCTGACTTGCAAGTGAACAGTCTGCAGTGGAACTGGACGTGAGTGCTCTGCTGGATTGCAGCCAGGACACTTGGAGCATTTCAGAACTCAGCCTTTCTTCTCTTTGGTTTGGTATTTTGTCAAATTCAAAATGTGTCAGTTGTGCATCAAGTTTGTAGTACAATTGAATTGCTCCATAAGAAGCAATCAATAACTTTCTGACATATTCAAGGGGGTTTTTCAGGGGCTGGTTAAGAACTTGTTGTGGAAACAGGCCTAATTTTCAAATGAATATTTTAAACAAATAAGTTTCATGTGCTTTAGACCACTTGTAGTCATCTTAAACATATTGTCATGTTTGTTTTTAGAGGTGGGGAAAAAATATATCTTTCTTCCTGACAGCAAAATTTGCTCTCCTATTTTTAGACAAAGTATATATGATTACATAAATGTCTGTGGTATTTTGGCATTGGGAAAATGTTATCAACCAGGATACCCTGAAGCATTGGGGTCCTCTCCTTGCAGAGTGCTTGGAATGCAGCCGCCTCTGAATCAGTTTGCATGTAGGTAGGAAGACCTGAAAACAAATAGAAGTTGGAATAAGTCATGCATACTTGCTTTGGAGGATCAAGAGAGCAAATGGGGTAGATAGCCCTCAAAATAGATATTTTTGCAGTCATCTACTTTTCTTTTCCCTGGATAACTAAGGAAGGTTTGAAAAAGAAATGTAGGGCAAAACCTTTCTCTTCCTCACTGTGGCTAGGCAAACTTGTTAGATGTCTGACAAAAGCTGGAGCAATTCTTCCAGTGCTGTTGTTCAAAACCTCTGTCTTTTGTTTAGCTTTCATTTCAGGTTATGTTAATGGGTGCTGGTAGAGGAATTTTCACCATTTGAAATAGAGTTGCAAGTCAGAACAAAATATCTGTGCTTAACTAAGATGTTCATATGGTTTAACATTACAACCAAAATAAATACGGTGAACTAGCGAGACTGATGTGTATTTATGTAGATGCATTGTTCTTATGATGTGAAAAGTGGCTAATGCTTGTCTCTGATTTACCAAATGGAAACTTGCAGGTAGATACTCTAGAGGCTGGCAAATGAGGTTGGACTTTTGGCATCTCTTTCTCATATACTTGCCAAGCTGGACAACTTCCTACATAACTGTTGCCTTTTTGGAAAATACTTGAACTATTTCTTGGAAAGTGGTTGAAGGTCAGGCACCTGTAAAAATCCCATATGTGGTAAAACTGCAGGAGATAACAGGGAGGTGAGAAAGACGGTCACAACCCCTAGAAGAATGGGAACAAAAGAAGAAAAGAAAGAGAATTGCCACCACTGCTACTTAGTCTCAACTTGGGTAGATAAGGTGGGCTGCTTTTTGGCTTACTATTCAGCACATTTTGCATGTGTAAAGTGTCTTTACTATGTCACTGGGTAAAGTAAATTTGGACTCTACAGAGCAGTGTGAGTGTGTGCATGTGTGTGTGCCCGCTTTTTCTCCTCCAACTTGCCCACACAATGAAGTGATTGATACTGCAGCACTGAGTCAGTATAAACTCAGATGCAACAACTCACTTGAATGAATATGAGCATTTCAAACCTCCACTCCTTTCCCCCGTTTCTTTGGTCTACTCTTAAAAATCTCAGCCCATCAAAACGTGAATGCATGTATGCATTTATGCACATGAATAGTCCCAGCAAAGTTAAGGGAACAGAGTGCTGCTTGGTCTCCCACTAGCACATTTGATGGAAGACAAATCTCTCCCTTTCTGTGCACTTTTATTCTTGCCTTATCTGACCTTTGGACTTGTTCCTTGCTTGCTGCTTCCTGCCCTATGTATTTGTACATTGCACAGAGGAGTGCAGTTTCAGTCTGATAAGTTACAGTTAATTGAATTGCTAGAAAAGTGTCTGATTCAGAGAGTAATTGTCCTGCTGTAGAGAAAAAGAACCAATTAAAATAAGGAAGAAAAGTACTAGGCTATGTATCGCATTTCTGTTTTATTTTCTCTTTTAAAAAGTTAGGGTTTGTCTAATGCTCTATTTTTGTTTGGCATAGAATAAAAAGAATTGTGGGTGGAGGAGAAACAGTCCATCCATACAATGATGTGTGGATACTGTGGTATTCTTGGGTTTTTGCAAAATGTCTCAAAATTAATTGAAATTTTACATTAAGAAGTGCTGTGATTTGGATTGAAAACTGCAATTAATAATTCCTGCACCTGGGTCGGGGCAACCCCCAATATCAGTACAGGCTGAGGGATGAAAGGATTGAGAGCAGCCCTGTGGAGAAGGACTTGGGGGTACTGATGGATGAAAAGCTGAACATGAGCCAGCAGTGTGCGCTTGCAGCCCAGAAGGCCAACCGTATCCTGGGCTGCATCAAAAGAAGCGTGGCCAGCAGGTCGAGGGAGGTGATTCTGCCCCTCTGCTCTGCTCTGGTGAGACCCCACCTGGAGTACTGCGTCCAGCTCTGGAGCCCTCAGCACAAGAAGGACATGGACCTGTTGGAGTGGGTCCAGAAGAGGGCCATGAAACTGATCTGAGGGCTGGAGCACCTCTCCTACGAGGACAGGCTGAGAGAGTTGGGGTTGTTCAGCCTGGAGAAGAGAAGGCTGCGGGGAGACCTTATTGGGGCCTTTCAGTACTTAAAGGGGGCCTATAGGAAAGATGGGGACAATCTTTTTAGCAAGGCCTGTTGTGACAGGACAAGGACTAATGGTTTTAAACTAAAGGAGTGTAGATTTAGGCTAGATATAAGGAAGAAATTTTTTACGATGAAGGTGGTGAAGCACTGGAACAGGTTGCCCAGAGAGGCAGTGGAGGCCCCATCCCTGGAAACATTCAAGGTCAGGTTGGATGGGGCTCTGAGCAACCTGATCTAGTTGAAGATGTCCCTGCTCACTGCAGGGGGAGTTGGACTAGATGACCTCTAAAGGTCCCTTCCAACCCAAAGCATTCTATGATTCTATGAATTAGAAAAATACTGACTTGTACTTTTGAGTATTCTGGTAAAAATTAACTTTTTGATATGGTTTGTTTTCTGGCTTTTAAAAAGTAGTGTGTGCTTGCACACTAACTGCTCTCCTCATCATCACAGTGCAGCAGATTACAGTGCTCCAGTTCTGAGGTTGTCCCAATAATTTCACATTACATTCACTCATGGTAGAAGTCCAAAGTAGCCTTTACCTTTCTGTCAATTCAATCTGCAGAGGCAGTCAATAAACTGCCTAAAGTTTGTGGACAAAAGCCCAGGTTGCTACACTAACTCCAAATTATGTCATTAGCAGACTATAAACCTGTATCTCCAATCTATTAGAAAAGTATCACCGCTTCTATGCCACTCAGCTGGAGGTGGTCTCCCCTGTCCTCTTAAAACTGTCAACGCTAACAGTAATGCAGAGAAGATAGGAATGAGCAAAAATATGAAGGCAATGTGTAGCACAGATACTCAGTTAAAAACAAAAAAAAATTACTTTGGTGAAGACCAACTTCTGGGAAAATGACTGTTTTGTGAAGTATGCAAGCCAGGCCCTGTGAATGACAAAAGCCACACATGCCATATGTTACGGGCTTGGTTCAGAAGCTCCCCAGAGGCAAGTTTTGAGAAAAAGATCATTGCAGGAGTGGACAAATTTCCCTCTTTCCTATTCTTCCTCAGTTCTCAGCAGACCCACAATGATTTGCAGAAGAAGGTCCAATTTGGCAGTGGCTTTAGATTAAAAACGAAAACAAAACAAAAAAAACACACCAAAAAATATTACTGGGGAAAGATAAATTTTGAGGGGTTTCATTTACATATATCTCGGAATTAATGGATTCTTTACCAGAAGTTTCACTTTGTGTTTTTAAACAGCATTAATGATGCATTTGCTTATAAATTCACAAATGTTAACAAAGGTTCTAAAAAGGGTCAACTGGCTAAAAATGGAGAGAGGAGACTCTTTGAGTGAAACGCAAATGGTTTCCTGGCAGAACACTAAGAGAAAAAGCCCTCTGAGTGAGCTGAGGTCACCAGTTTTAAGATTTTTATTTCATTCAAAACGTCCCAGTTTTGCTCTCAGTATCTTTGTGCCAGACCAATATTGAAACTATGCTCTGTCAAAACCTGAGGGGCCGCGGATGGTCCCTCGGTAATGGTGACCTTTAAGATCCAGGATTTTCTTTGAAGGAGATAAACATAAAACACAGCAGTGCTCTTGTGAAGCTAGATCAGCAGTATTATCCCTTTCAGAAATTGTGCCTAGTCCCCACTTTCACAGTGCTGACTCAGTGATGCTAGTATTTATTAGTTACTTTTAGCAGTATAAGTATTCCATATGAACAATATCTTTAAGGAATGATTTCATGTAATATGCTGGAGTAGAAGTTACTTCTCTCTCACCTCTTGTTTTTTACTTACCAGCTGCCACCAATGTAGCCCTGAAATCAGTATGATTTCATAAAGGATTTCCAGAGAAACAATGACTTCTTCTGCTCCCACAAATGTAACTAGGGAGCAAGAACCAATCTGCAGTGCATAACATTTATTATAGTTGAACTTTGCCTTTGACATCTAGCTGCACAATTGCATATTTAATCTGAAATACCTAGAAACACCAGGCTAGTTATACTCCTATGAAGAGCGGCATGCCAAAATTAAAGAAAAGCCTGTTAGAAAGTCAAGACAGGTCTGCTTCCTCCATACCTTGCTCAGTTTCTCCCTCGAATGTCTCTGTTACAGACTCTTTTAATCTTTACACCATTCTCTGTAACAAGACCAGCATTGCACAAAGGGAGGGGCACCTAATCTCTTGACTATAGAAGTGGAAATAAAACTTGTTTTGTCCTTTGCTGTAATTTGGGGATAATGGCTGGGAGAATGGGGAGTTCAGGGATTCTAAACAGTTGGTAGCGTTTGCCATTGGCTACACCATTGTATAAAGTGATCAAAGCTGCAGGTGAAGGAAACCAGTCAGACATTCATTTGGGTCTTCTCAGTTCAGATTTAACTCAAAGAACTGTACTAAAACCCAATATAGTTATTACTATATATTGCAAAGGAAATAGTGGATGGAAATTTTCTGTTATAACCTTATTTTGTATTCCAGACCGTTCTGATAAAATACCTTAAAGCTGTTGGAGCATTCATAAAGATGAACCATATCAAAATCTGGAGAATTCCCTTCATAATTATAAATGGCTTTTTAGCAATTCATTCACATTGCAGTAGAAGCTGGTAAGTTTAGTTTGATGTTAATACATAGGAACTGTTGTACTAAATCAGATCTGAGGCCTAATTAATTGAGTGCACTGTGTCTTAGAGTGACTAGATTAAGATGCATTTGATATCTGTGCAAAAAGCAGGTAGGTAGGAAGAAATTTTTTCTGCCACATTAGGTCTTCCCTTTTATCTCCAATAGCAAAAGTAACTGTTTGATGGTGGTCCTCTTATCTGTGTGAAAGTCAGCTCTGTAAATCTTCCTAAATTCTTGGCTTCATCTCTGAAGAAGAATGCTTACAAAGCTATCATTAATGAAGTTTAGTAATAGCTGGGTTGGCTCTAAAATGAGGAAAACCATGCAAAGTACTCTAAGAGCTTTAAAATTCACAAAACAAGGAAAAGCTAAGTAATTGGCATAAGCTGCTTTTATATAATATAGAAAACACAAATAATTCTTCATGTTAAATTTTCCTCTTGGAAAGTCTGCAAAAAAAAGAACTTTTTTTTTTTGCTTCACTAGAATAAAGAACATCTTTTATTTCTTTTCAGGACTGAATGTACAGCTTCCCATCTATCCATCGTTTAGTAGTGACTGACAACCTTAAACATACTAGGAGACCAGTCATAGAATCATGGAATCATAGAATGCTTTGGGTTGGAAGGGACCTTTAGAAGTCATCTAGTCCAACCCCCCTGCAGTGAGCAGGGACATCTTCAACTAGATCAGGTTGCTCAGAGCCCTGTCCAACCTGACCTTGAATGTTTCCAGGGATGGGGCCTCCACTACCTCTCTGGGCAACCTGTTCCAGTGCTTCACCACCCTCAGTGTAAAAAATTTTTTCCTTATATCTAGCCTAAATCTACACTCCTTTAGTTTAAAACCATTAGTCCTTGTCCTGTCACAACAGGCTTTGCTAAAAAGACTGTCCCCATCTTTCCTATAGGCCCCCTTTAAGTACTGAAAGGCCCCAATAAGGTCTCCCCACAGCCTTCTCTTCTGCAGGCTGAACAACCCCAACTCTCTCAGCCTGTCCTCNCAGCCTGTCCAGGTCCCTTTGGATGACATCCCGTCCCTCAGGCGTGTCAACTGCCCCACTCAGCTTGGTGTCATCTGCAAACTTGCTGAGGGTGCGCTCAATCTCACTGTCTATGTCATTGATGAAAATATTAAACAGCACTGGTCCCAGTACAGACCCCTGAGGGACACCACTTGTCACTGGTCTCCATTTGGACATCGAGCCGTTGACCACTACCCTCTGTTTGCGACCATCCAACCAGTTCCTTATCCACCAAACAGTCCACCTATCAAATCCATATCTCTCCAATTTAGAGAAGGATGTTGTGGGGGACCGTGTCGAAGGCTTTTTGGAAGTCCAGATAGATGACATCCATTGCTTTTCCCTTGTCCACTGATGCAGTTACTCCATCACAGAAAGCCACCAGGTTAGTCAGGCAGGGCTTGCCCTTGGTGAAGCCATGCTGGCTGTCTCGAATTAAGGATTCAGGATTAAGTCTTCAGGATTAAGTAAGAATGATTCCCAGAAACAGATTTACACATCTATATTCAGTGAAATGCATAATGAATTATTGTCTTTTAAATGTATGTGAATTAATATAATCCTCCCGATGATAAGATGGTATGAAGTACCTGATGTGCCAGAGTCAATGGGTAGAATGCAGATGTTACTTCTGAGGAGTGGTCTGAATGCTAACATGAAAGCAAAATTTACTTTTTGACAGACAATTTTCCTGGTGTTTAAGTGTGCCTTGACAAAGCACGAGGCAGCTTGAATGCTACCAGCTGAGCCCAGAGAAACTGTCCTTAGCCTGTTAAGAGTCACATTGTGTGAGTTAGGAGCAGGCATGCAGATACAGATCTGCTCCCATGTCTCTTCTTCAAAGGAAACACAGCTATAGCCAGCATGTCAAGTGGTTTATGTCCATATAGTAGCCTGTACTACCTGGTAGAATTTAGAAATGTGAAGGTTATTTGTAATAGTCAAATAGATAAGAGCTCCAGCTCCAGCTGAAGCATGCCAAGCCAAAATGCGGCGTTTGCTGTGCACCTCTGTAAGCCCCTGGGAGCAGTCGTGGCTGGCAGGGTGGAGCAGAGGGAACCTGGACCAGGTAACCATTTCGGGCAGCTGGGGCCGTGGTCAGCCCGGCCCCATCAGCTGCAGTTTGGTTCATGCTCTTCTCTTTTGCACATGCAGGAAACAGCAACTGGTCCTGGCTGAAAGGCGAACGTGGGAATCTGCCTGCACTTCTTGGCAGCACATCAGTTGGATGCTTAGAGGAGGGAAACTGGCTTATTATCTGAGTAAGTGTCTTAAAAGAAACCAAACTCCTTATTTTTAATGAATTGTTTTCTTAAGGCAGTGAGCTAAAGTGAAAAATTAAAATCATCATTGAAACAACATAAATACCGGAGGTTTTGGAAAGAACAGAAACTTGATGTAGCAAGTTTGATCGTGTCAGTTGTGTTTCACTCACTATTTGTCTTCCTCCTCACATTTGCTAGTTAGTGCATCTTAACTTCAGTCAAACCGTAGGGTCAGCGGGCCAGAGCCTGCAGGCTGTGACTACTTCTTCTGATGCTGTAATTAGGTTACATGCAGCCATGAAGCTACGAGTTTTAGCAGAGCCCCAGCACAATGTGACAATCAAACAGTCATGGCTGAGAGCTTTACATACTGGTCTGCTTATACTCATGGAAACCAGTGCACTTAAAAATACATTAAATGTTTTAAATAGGGTACAGAAAGAGAAGGAAAAGGGTAAAAATATTTCAAGCATAAAGCATTGAAGCCTTTGGTTCATTAACATGATATGGCATTCCCGTTATTTCTTTTCCATTTAGGTAGAGAGAGATTGCTATAAGGGGAAAAAAAAAAACTATGAAATCTTGTTCTTTCAGGTATTATTAAAAATAACTAAAATTTCCCATTTGAAATAAAAACTCATTAAGATGTATTGGGCAGCTATTCTTAGAGATCTTGTGTTTATGCCTGGTCAGCAACATTAAAGTACACATACTTTAAGAGTAAGAGTAAGAGTGGACAACAAGACCCACAGCTTCTCTACCCGCTGCCAACACACTAGTGAGGTTGATGCTAGAGAAACCCAACTCAGCATATGACCTCACTAGTCTCACTAATTCCCACTGGGCTCTGTGCATGGCCCATGGCACTGCTTGTAGCTGCTGCTGTGGTCATCAGCCAGTCTGCAAAAGACCTGGTTTTAGCTGACAAAGAGTGAGAGGCAAGGGGGAGCAGGGCTTAGATGGGGGCACCTTTGTGGGGAGAAGGATGCTGCTGCCAGGGTCCAGATGAGCATCACCACCACCTCCAGAGCAGCGTTGCAGATCTCCTGCTTGTCCATACTCATGTTGTGGCCAGCATGTGCCCTCCCTGCCAAGCACTTCGGGGCAAGCATTTGCCAGCTTGCATCAGGCACAGAGCCACTGCACCAGGGCAGGCATTTGCTGCTGTCCTGCTGAGCCAAGGCTGTGTTTCTTCTGCCCAGAGTGAGCATAGATGTGGCTTGCTGACTGGGGCTAGGTGGTTCTTAATAGCCTGACCCTGTCAGAGCTGGGCTGCCCAAGCAAAGGATGCAAAAGTGCATGTGGAAGAAAGGTATGTAGCCCATGCTCCCCTTTCTGGGTGGTGTCCTGAACTTAACTGAGCTGACCAACATCCTCCTTTTGTGGCCACTGAGACCAGGAAGGTGCGGTGGTGTTATGGTAGACATGAAGGCCCTGGGAGACGGAGCAGCTGGAACCAGGGTATATTAAAATCAAAAGCTTCAGATCATTAATTCTTCATCCATTCTATGCTTCTCACTAAGTATTTTTTAAATTACTGTGAAGTGGAATGGTGGCCTGAGCAACCTCATCTCTCCTTTTATTTATTTACCAGTGGGGTCTAAAGTCTTGCACCTATCTTTCATCTGTTGTTCTCTTTTCTTTTGTTTACTATACATGGTTGTTGGCAATTACTAGTCTGGAAAGGTCTCCCAAGAAGTTCAGCCTTCTGCAGCAGGATGAACAGCCTGCATGGCTGGGATACTGATGAGAGAAATGTTTGCAATTTTTCTTGAGTGCCTCTGAGATTTTCCAAGATATTCTGCAGCAATGGCCAAGCTGTTAGAAAACACCTCCTAACATGAAACCTAGAGCCACCGCCAGGGTTTAGACTCTGTGTTTCCTGCCCTAACCCTCATGGACCAGGAAACTAGATTTTCCCCTGCCCCTTTGCAGCTGCCTTTTGTATACTTCAGGAGTGTTGTCATGCTCCCCTCACATTAAATTAAACAGTCCTACTTCTTGCAGTCTTTCCTGGCTGAGCGCATTTTCTAGACTCTGTCTATTCTCACTGCTCTCTTCTGGACTCCCTCCAGCTTCTCCCCACCTTGCAGGAAGTGCCTTGCCCAAAACTGGATACAGCAGTTTGGCTGAGGTTTTGCAGATGCTGACTGGAGTGGAATGAGTACTGTATGAGCCCTGTAGGTTATGCCTCTGTTTATGTATTCTAGTACAGTGTTTGCTTTTCTAGGAACAGCAGCAGATTAACTCGTGCTACCTTCAGATCCACTACGGTCCCCAGATCCTTTTCTACAGAAGTACTACCCAGAAGTTTGGGTATCTGTCTAAGCATAGGGTGACATTGTCTGCATGTAGTACCTTCTTCTTATTGAACAACACCTGCTTAGAAAGAAAAAAGGTCAATTTGTCAAGAAAATTTTAAGTGTTCATGGTGTTCACCAGTGCCGCCGCCTGTACCTCCAGCTCAGTGCCTAAAATTCAACGGGGTTACTTCCTAGTTAGATACCCTGTTTGCTGAAAATGTTGATTTGCACAAAGCCCAAGACAGGACTTAATCTATGCCTCTGTTTTTGTAGTAAACGGCCGAGCACTTTTCTGGTATGGTACTCCAATTTTGCTCCCACCCACCAGTATTTCATCCTGACCTCATTTGCCTAGTTTACTTATAAAAAGATCACATCAGCCAATGTCAAAAACATAATGAAGGGCAAGATTTATGGCTTCTATTGTTTATTCACAAGCCTTTTACTTTATCGTAGAGGAAATGAGGTTGGTTGGATGCGATTTTGTTCTCGATGAATCCTTGCTGACTGTTAAAAATGGTTTCTATATTATCAGTAGATCCTTTAGTTTCAAACTTCAAACTTTCAGTATTTTTTTCTTAAAACTTTTGCCAATCAGTTAATTTAACTGGCTAAGGGAAAATTCTCTAACCTTGCACAGGTTAAGGTACAGGTCTCTGCTCAATACTCCGAAGTGTAGAGCAGGATTTGGAAACTTCTGGTGCAAGGCAGTGCTGACTCTAGAGGAAGATCAGCCTATCCAACTGATTTTAAGGAACAGATTGCTAGACTTAGTATAAAATAACAGCCAAATCCCACACCTCAGAGCCAGCAATGAGAACAGACTCTTATGCTCTTAGCAAGCCACGGACCCAGGGAGAATAACAAAGGCATTGAGAGACTTGGTTACGTCAGTCAGCGTAATTACTCTGAGTTTTGACTACCAGTAGTGACTATTGTTACTAAAAGCTGTGACAGGATTTTTGCAATGATGTCTTGGAAAGCTGCGAGTAATTTAAACTCTTTAGACGGTCAGGGAATAGCGTACATTAAGAGTAGACTCAAAAAGCAAAAGAAACCAAAATGGATACAACAAACATATAGATGTTCCTCATAAATAACTCAGGGCTGAACATACAGGGAGGAGGAAGAACTAATGATGATCCTAGAAAATGTTACCACTAGAATAAAGGAATATAATTCAGGGAAAACCTGTGGGCTGATGCAAGTACTGTTAGCTATAGCAGATATTTCATAATTGTAGAGATTGGAAATGTCAGTAATCAGTCTTTTGAATCACTGCAGCAATAGTGTGTAGAAAGGAGTAACGGCAACTGCTGCATGCATCTTTCATACTTGCATGAATCAGATCACCATGCATTTAGTGTTTCACAGCCACTAATGTGTCTCTGCAGCACTGTTGTGAAGGATGAACGTACTGTTTTACAGGGGAGTTGTAGCAAAACTGGGACATGAAGCAAGGGGAGGCAGGGTGAGGTGTGGGTTACTCATTTGGAGTGCCAAAAAGTATGTTCCAGCACGGAGCCTGTAGGTGATTGCTTTTTTCTTCTTCTTTTTTGTTATTGTTTTCTTTTAGATCTGACAAAGAGTGACTTGCCTTGGTTTGCATAAGAAATCAGTGAACTTGACCAGTTTCCCACATTTTTTCAGTGTCACGCTCTGGTCTTTGGGCTATTTTTAATGCACACTTTTAACTTGTCCCCAGAGAATTCTGCAGACTCTCACATTACAAAACCTAATAATCAATATTACCTCCGCTTACGTCTGTAAAAAGGAGGCACAGAAAAGTTAAAGCTGCATTTTCAAAAGCAGCTTTTTCTGCTGGTGTATCAGGAACTATGACTTTGAAGGACCTCAGCATAGCCACCTCTCACAACATCTGTCGCTGTTACTAGATGTGCCTCCTGCTGTCCCTGGGTTTGGTGCAGCAGCAGCCACCATGCATCCTCCTGGCTTTCCTGCAGCAAGTGGCACAGGTGTGCTGGTGCTGGGGAATAGGCTCTTCTGGTGCAGCCATTAACTTTCTCCCTCAGGGATTTTAACCCTGGTTTTACAACTGCTTGCTTTTATTAGAGTCAATAATTTTTGTGAATGCTCAGAGAGCACTGTGTGGCTTGGATATCAAGCTGGGACGTGTAGCTCATTCACTATTAGGTTTTCTCTCTACTTCTTATGAGTGCTGGGAAATACAGCAATAAATCAAGAAAATAGCATGGCATTGGACGTACATGACTGTTCAGATTGGCAACGCAAGGTGCATAATCCTGCAAATGCCATGGTCCAAGAGAGTGACACATGTAATTTTGTTTCATACAAAAAAAAAAGAAGATATTTTTAGCAACTAGTAGAAGGTAAGGGAGTTTTGAGTGCGTTGGATAAAGTAGCTTCTCTGACTCCTTCCTTTTTTTTTGCTTTCTTTTCAGTAGCATACACATATCATTCGAGAAATATGAATGAAATCAGAAAATCAGTTTGTGGCACAGGCTTGGCTTGGAAATGGTGTACTTTGGGGTAGTACAAGTTGACACCTGCCAGATCAAAAGTGAATAGTGCAGTCCCAATTAGCCACAAATACATGTCTCCAAACTATTGTCAATAAGAGGCTGATTGCTACCCAGAGCCACTTTACAAGTCATAGAATCATTAAGGTTGGAAAATACCTCTAAGATCATCTAGTCCAACTGTCAACCCAACACCACCATGCCTACTAAACCATGTCCCAAAGTACCATGTCTACATGTTTTTTGAACACCTCCAGGAATGGTGACTCCACCACCGCTCTGGGCAGCCTGTTCCAATGCTTGATCACTCTTTCAGTAAAGAAATTTTTCCTAATATCCAATGTAAAAGTCAACCCTCTCTCAGGTGCAAATAAAAGGCACCTGTTGTGGCCTTGACACACTGGCATACTGAGGGTACAGCATGCTAGTTTGTGCCCTCTAAGATCCCAAATTATCAAAAAGGATCTGTTCAATAGCACAGGAAATGCTTGTGGTGCACAGGGAATTGAGAGGTGTCTAGTCCCGTTCACTTTTCTGCCCACGCCCAGAGGAACAGCAGTCATTCCTGTCCTGCCTCTTTGCCTCCTACCTGTCCTGTAAAAGCAAAGTGCTGGCTTAGAAACAGGCAACATGAGGCCTTTAATCCGCTTTTCTCTTCCACACTGAACTTGCATAATCCGCGAGAGAACCAGGCCAAATCTGGTTATTTATAATCCAGCAAAACTCTGGCTCGCTGTCTGCATTGCCCCAGAGGGGGTTTCCTGAAGTGCAGGAGAGTGTGATATTCACCATCCTACTTCTGGTAGTTTGCTTTAAGACTATTAGTGCTAAAAATTATCTACATAAAATGTAGAAACATGGTCTACTTTAAATGCATATTTTGCCTCAGATGTACCTACCACACGGAGTATAGATAGCTATGTTCATTGTAGTGTCAAAAATGATTGAATGCTATTATATGAGCTAGAGTATTGAAACTATTTGTTCTGAAATGAATGTCTCTGCCTATCCCCAATAGTTTTTTATTGCTGTGAGGCCCCTGGGGAAATGTTTTTCTTGGTTTTGCATGATATTCCTAACGTAATGCATTTCTTAGTGTTTTCTGGGGCTTAAGGCTTTAAGGTCAACCAGAAAATGGTATGCTTTTTCTCCAAAGGGAAAAAAAAAAGGACACAAGTAAATATTCTACCAGTCATTGAAAATCCAGTTACTTAAAGGCATCGAGAGAGAGTTTATGCTTATTGGGATGGTCTGGTCATGGGGTGTCTGGGAGCAGGTTTGGTGCCTCATGTGTCATTCCGAAAGATACAAGGAAACCCAGATTTCTGAAATGGGTTCACATGTACCAGTCTGAAATAAAAAAAAGTTGCATGACTTTTAGAAGTGGGAACGAACCTTACCTGCTGCTGGACATATCATTACTGCTCTATTGGCAAACAACATGTTGTCTGTTTTCATCATGGTACATCACTTCAGTTGCTGTCCACGTTTCTGAGATTAGTGTTTACAAATACAATAGGTGGAAGTGTAAAATAGAGGGGTGTTGACTTTGCAGCAGGACCCAGCCAGGAATTACTACAAGAGGAGAGAGTTGTTTCCCCCTTGTGCATTCCTTCTGGCCCAGCAGAACAAAGACCAGTTCTTGACGCCAGTCCCAGGTCATCTTTGCCTCTCAAGCACATTAGAGCAGTGCAAAGCTTATTAAAGCAGTTGGGGAAAGATGAGTTTTCAGGGAACCTGTGTTATAACTCCTTTCCCTAGGTCATAATCCCTAAATCAGTCCAAAATAATTCCCTATCTAAGAATTGCCTGACAGCTGATTAAGTGTGGTTTAGACTTGTTTTACTAGGGGAAAGTAGGAACAGGTCCCAGCGTGTCCCAGCGCAAGATGAGCTGTGGTTCATGTTGTTCCTCCACACCAAAGCAGTGCAGTCTCTGACAAGGGAATGTCACAGCACAATCACCTCAATAATAAGGAAACCCATTAATGATGAGAGTGGTGGCCTCACTTAACATGCAGGAAGAGCTTTAATGTCTAGTTAGTAGCAGTCAAGCATCCCAGAAAGGAGGGAAAACTTGAGGTTTGCCATTCAGTAGCCCGAGGGAGGGAGAAGGGCAGGGGCGGTGTAAGCAGGCAGAGCCCAGCCGAGGGAAGCTTCCCTGCTCCTCTGCTCAAAGCCTATGTGACAACGTCCAGACTACAAGAGCTGAACTACATGATTACAATCACTCAGCTGAAATGTCGGCTTCACAAGTGCGTCAAAAGATTTGGGTCAACCCTGTGAACCTGGTTTTGATCTTGTTTATCCAGCCTAGTAACTCCAGTGGAATAGCTCAGATTTACAGTTTGTGAGGTCAGACGGATGGCTTACTGTTTCAACATCCCTGGTGTTTTGGCACATAATTTAGGCACAAAGTGTTCTTGGATTCTCCTTCCACCTAGTTTCTTGGAAATTAGGATAGATAAAATTAATCATAGGAAAGGAAGCATTCTGTGATTCTGTGTGATTTGATTAAGGTCCCTTTTTTCTACCACAGGAAGTCATTTCCTACCTTCCAGATCTTTGCCTATCTTGCTTTCAGGGACTGGAGTGACCCCACTTCTCTCATTTCCCTTCAGAAAGCTACTCCCCAGCCTCAGGACATTATGTGCTATAATATCATGGATTATCAAATACACCTGGGGATGTGGGTGGGTTGTTTGACTCACAGAGCTGCTATAGGCGTGGGCTCCTGTTGCTAAAACATGCTCCTCTGTGACCCTTTGGGCAGAGGAAACTGGAGAAGTGGAGAGCTGTAGCACTGGGCTTTGGCGAGGTTGGAGGTGGGATGCACAGCTGTGCACCCCTCTGTCAGTGTCCAGTTCCTCCCTTCTGACTTTAGATGCTGTCCTGGTTTCAGCTGGGATAGAGTTCTTTTTCTTCCTAGTAGCTGGTATAGCGCTGTGCTTTGGATTTAGGATGAGAATAACGTTGACAACACACTGAAGTTTTAGCTGTTGCTGAGCAGTGCTTACACTAAGTCAAGGACCTTTCAGTTTCTCATACTGCCCTGCCAGCAAGGAGGTTGGAGCTGCACAAGAAACTGGGAGGGGGCACAGCCAGGGCAGCTGACCCAAACTGGCCAAAGAGATATTCCATACCATATGACGTCATGCTCACTACATAAACTGGGGGGAGTTGGCCTGGGGGGCGTGGCTGCTGTTGGGGAACTGGCTGGGCATCGGTCAGCAGGTGGTGAGCCATTGCATTGTGCATCACTTGTTTTGTATATTCTTCTATCATTATTTTCCCTCCCTTTCTGTCCTATTTAATTGTCTTTATCTCAACCCACGAGTTTTACCTTTTATTTGATTCCCTCCCTCATCCCACTGGCGGCGGGGAGGGAGTGAGCAAACAGCTGTGTGGTGTTTAGCTGCTTGCCGGGTTAAACCACAACAGTCCTTTTTGGCACCCAATGTGGGACTCAAAGGGTTAAGACAATGACAGATCTGACCAGAGCATGTTAAAACAAATTTGTTGTAAGTGTTCATTATTAGGTTAATAGTCGCTGGTCGCAATGTTGTTTTATTTGCTCTCAAAGTTGTTGTGCTTGTTCTCAGCCAGTCTCTGGGGGAGGCAAGGGGGACACTTTCCCCTGCTCCTTCACCTTCCCCTTCTCCTCCAGGCTAGTTGCAAGAGCTCTTGAGAATTTTGAATATCCTTGGGAAGTTCAAAACAGCATGCTCCTATTTCTGTCTCCTGAATGTGTTTCAGGTCTTGTTTAAGGTTAAACAACTGTTTAAGGATACCACCTAGAGATCTGCCCCAAGGCTGGATAGTTATGAGTGGCAGGGTGTGTGGGATAGTGTGGGCAAGTACCTAGGACAGTGGGCACCGCCATTGTTTTGAACTTCACCCCTGAACAAGTGCAGAATCCTGAAAAACTAGTAAACCATTGGAAAAAGTCTGCTGTCACCTTGGCAATTCCAGGGAGACACAAATCACTCTAACGTGCTGGGGCCTGACCCGTGCCTACCAAGCCCTGTTCAACACTATTGAGGACCCCCAAGGGGAAGTGAAGATCTCTGGATTTGACAACAAAATGACAGGCGCTGTGGCTACTCCAACCCCAGCAAGAGGCACTGTGGCAACTCCAACCCCCACAACAGGCACTGTGGCTGAACCAGAGAACCAACCCATGCCACTATCAGTCACCTCTATATACAAGAAGAAATATTGGATGTGAAAGTCAGCTCATTTAGTAAGGGAAGAAACTCCTACTAAGAAGGGGAAGGAGGAAGAATTGGATGAGGCAGGCTACTCCAAAGCAGGGCCATCAGAAGAGGAGGAGAAAGAGGAACAACTCATAAATGAGACAGTAACCACCCGATCCCTATCCCTGAGTGAGCTGCAAGATATGTGAAAAGATTTTAGCCGTTGTCCAGGTGAGTACATTGTCACCTGGCTGCTCCGATGCTGGAATAATGGGGCCAGTAGCCTGGAATTAGAAGGTAGGGAAGCCAAGCAGCTGGGATCCCTTTGTAGGGAAGGGGGCATTGACAAAGTGATTGGAAAAGGGGCACAAGGCCTCAGCCTCTGGAGGCAACTCCTGTCAGGTGTGAAGGAAAGTTATCCCTTTGAGGAAGACGTTATATATTTGTGGCAGCAGAGACAGAAATGTTATTGATGGGTTAATAGCAACTGCAAATAGTCACTTAGGAATTAAGACTTCTCCCCTCAGAAGAGTGGCAGGATCAATAGCCCAGCTGAAGTCCATCTATACCAATGCACGCAGCATGGGCAACAAACAGGAGGAATTAGAAGCCATCGTGCAGCATATATAGTTGCCATCACAGAAACACGGTGGGACAGCTCACATAACTGGAGTGCTGCCATGGATGGCTATAAACT
>VYZW01016288.1:5022-35960 GCA_013401315.1 Balaeniceps rex | reverse complement strand
TCCAGAACTAGGCCTGTACAGAAGAGGATTGTGTATCATAAATGGGAAGAAACACTCCAAGAAAGAAAAAAAAACAGACAAGAAAAGTTTTGTTTCAACCACTGCTAATCTACATCTCACAAGAAGATACAGATTGATAGATAGACAGACAGACAGACAGATATTTGAAGACACCAACATTTCTCATCATGTTTCGATCAGAAGGCTTAGCAATGATAATGAAAAGTAGAAAGGTGAGAATGCAAAAGTCAGATTAAGTGAGAAATACTAAAGAAATAAAGAAACGTGTAAGAAAGAAAGGGGCAGTTGCAGCAGTTAAAGATCTCTCATAAGCTTTCCATTATGACAGCAGTATAACTGTAACTGTATATAACCAGGAAGCCATTTGGAAGACCCTAGAAAGACTTGAGAAAGTGTGGAAAAAATGAAACAAACTAAAAATACAGGTGAAACAGACAGGAGGTGGGAAAGAGAAGGAGAGATACTGCATGCCTGAATGATGGTAGTGATAAATAACCCCATATGAGTGAAAAACAGGATATGAAAGAAATAAAATGAATGCTTTTTTCTCATCTTTTATCTCATTTCTTCTTTAGTGGCTGAGCAATAAAGACAAAATAAATGAACTACCATGAGAACTTCTATTTTCTTAAGTATAGCTTTCTTTTATTCTTGCTTACTGAAAATCCATTTAATTTAAAATATGCATGAAGAAAATGTAAAAGCTGTTAGTCTGAATCCGTGCACAGCAAGGTTCAATTTGAAGCACGTTTTTTATGGCCAAGTTCCAAAGAGCAGTCGAATGGGATTTACAATGCCAATGTTGACAGGATCTTAAGCATAACAGCATTACATACCTGCCACCATAACTTTTGGGATAGAGATGGCTACAGTAAGTTGTAGGCTACAGTTAAAGCTCATTCATTACTGCTTTCTTCTCAACATTGAAAAGGTTAAGGACTTAGGGATTTCAAAGCCACTAAATTTTCTTTCTGGTTAGACCATCCATAAATACCNTCTGTTCTACAGATACTTTTTCTATTCTCTTTTTTTTAAACCCAACACCATTTTACAAACGTCTGCACTTTTTTTTTTCCAAAATGTAGAGAAGCCAGAAATACCTGCCTATTTTCTATTTAAAAAACTGATCTGATAAAAGGGCAAGTAAAATGCTGGACAAGAACTTACCCTGAATATCACCAGCTTCTGTCTGAGAAGTACCATTTCAGGTGGCTGATAGTCATACACTCATCAGAATCTGAATTCCCATCAGCTGACTTAGTAAGAATTTAATAATGCATTATGCAAGCTAAGAAAACATTAGATGGATATTTCAAGGAGATAGAGTTATTCTATTTCATTGGATTCTGGCAATGAATCATCACTTCCTTCATATTACATGTTGCTGGGTGCATATCTAGTTGATAGTAATCTGAATCTGAAAAGAAAATGCTTCAGGCCATTCTAACATAAAACTTACAACATGAAATATAGGTCAGCTGTAAATTTTCAGCTATGATTTTGGTTTGGCAAGAGACACTATGTCAATCTGAATATTGATTTTAGAATTTTATCAGCTTATTATTGTCAAGTAAACCAATGTTACATTTTTCCACACCCGGTGCTGAATTTTCACTTCAGACAGTAGACTCTTGAGATAAAGCATTCCTAGCAAAAGCTGGTCAGTGTCACGTCTGCAACAAGAGAACTCACTAGCACTGGATCCCATAACAACCAGCAATCTTGCTGCCCTCAGGGTACAATGTAGAAAACACACTTTAACGTAGTTTTCCTGACATAGTTTTCCTGCATATCATTACATAAACAAAAATCACTTTCTGTCTGCTTAAGGGTAGGAAGGAAAAAAAAAAAACCCTACAACTGTTAATAGATTTAGACTAGACTAGGTTTAAAACATCCTAGTGATAGGCAAGATATCAATGGCACTCTAAATTGTCAAAGGGACTAAATGGAGACGGGGGTGAAATCAGAGTTTATGGGTTCCCTCACACTGGCCATCCAGTCTGTACTATACTGGGGAAGGCTTCTTCAGTCCATCCTACTGTCCAATCTGTTGCAACTACTCTGATGATATATTTTTATTGCTTTATTTTTCTTGGAGCCTTTGGATAAGAGAGCTTTCTAGAAGTTGTTCTAGAAAACTCAGAAGATAATTCAGGCTTCCAATGTTCTGTTTTTCTAGAGGTAAGCTTGAGCAATGCTGCTTATCTCATAGGAGGTGAGCAGCCACTATTGAAGGAAATGCAGAAAAATAGGGTTTCTTAAGTAATTAATAGAAGAGGTTTTGGAGCAGAGATTATTTAGTATTATATTTGGGTTGAAAAATATTATAATAATGATCTATAAAATGTGAAAGTACCAAGTAATGCAAAAGTGCTTTAGAAAGTACCAAGTTATGATTAGAAAAATGCCATATTAATTCTGCAAGACCACCCTTTCCCTCATACCACACAGCTTCACTTTACTATGCATGTTAGAAAAAGGACATCATTATTGTCAGGAGAAAATAGCTCTACAAAATTGTGGCCACCATTTTCCCTGACAGATAAGAATATCTGTTGACACCAGGAGCTGTATAGAAGTCAGGGAAACACTGGGGTTCCTTCCTAGGGGTTACAAGAAAGTACCAGGTACTGTAAATTTAGAAATTATTATAATAATTTAATATTGATTATGTTCTTTGTGTACAGTACTTAATAATTTTATAAGTATGCATATTATTTCTGTGAAATTTATTTTGAATACTATTATACACTGCCAGTCAATTTTTCCAATATTTTTAGTTGTAAAGAAAATGCAGAAAGAAAACAACAAAAAAATTCACATAAATCTAAAAATCAAGCACTGAAATTACAGCAAGTTTCTTCTTCAACTGTAAGAATATAATCAGAAGTAACCAAGATGGGAAAACCAGAGACAAACAAACAGTTCACTTAACCTTCTCTGAGGATTCATGGTGCATCAAGTGCTTCTCTGTTCACAAAGCCAATATGGAGCCAAAGACAGCATGACTGCTGAGAAGAACTTCAGCTTATGGCATGTATCTGTTTGCACATCTCTAGATTTGGGCTCTTTCTGATTAGTGAGGTTTGTTTTCTAAACTTCTCAGTCATTTAGGGTAAGTGTGCAACATATCAATCTGTAAAAACAGACAAGCTCATGCATAACAAACGAGGTGATAAAAAATTAATAGGTTGCATTCCCCATTACAAATAACATGTAACTACTGCAAGATATGAGTGGACAAAATTTCAACTCACTGACAGAGAAGCCACAGAGTTACATATCAAATCCAAAGGGATTTTCTATCTGACAAACTAAAAATGGTTACATAAATCAAACCTAAATTTTCTCTGAACCGCTGAATGCAAATGTTTTTACAGACAAATGCCTACATATTATTATTCCATACAATAGATTCAGCAATTCACACGCTTTTGCCACAGTTGTAGCACAATACGTAACAGTGATTTAATGAAACTTCTCTTCTTCAGACAGAATAGCTGAATGGAGGTACTACCATGTCAGTTTAATTGCCCAGACTTATAAATTTTGTACACCTTGTTATTCAAGCTGCTTGTAGCAAGCTACCTGTGAACGATCAGCTTTGCCAACAGGTATCGTGTAACAGGGATTTAATTGCTTTCGCCTTTGGCATCCTTCACCCACAAGGGATGGCAACTGTTACTTCATTTCAATTATAAAGACAGAGCAGCTACTTAGTGGTCTTTCACCTGGAAAAGGATCAAGACTGTAAGCATTAATTAATCAAACTTTTGAAAGTTTTGGCCACTTTTGATTTATTCTCCAACATCACAAGATTCAAAAGTTCTTCTGGAAGAGCGCAAGTCTCAGGGTCCATAGCCATTTTGCGGTTTCTGAAAATTGTGTCAAATCCGCTATTAATTAGAAGGTGACTGTTGAACTCCCTAGGGAGGTCAGAGGCAAGGAAAGCATTATTGGCTTCTGCTCCATGTCTTTTATCCATTTTTGTGTAATGTACTAGGTCTTTGCAATGTCCTGAAAATCAATCCTTGCAACACATAGTATTCCTATGATCTGTGGACCGAATTGACTGTTAGGTGTCCTGAGCTCATCCTTGGTTGACCAGTCATTTTTCCTACATGTTATAGCAAACTGTCAGGATAGTCCCATCATTTAGCCAACATCTCGTAACAATTATGGCATATGTTCTCGTTATCACTAAGGACTGTAACCCTGTAGCACTGCATTCCCATTGCTAGTAATGGGCCGTAAGCACTGAACCGAGTTTGCAAGGCCTCAGCACTGAGGTTGTCAGTCCTGCTCTGTATAAACTTTTCTTGAACTGTTTGCAGCTTCATTTTACTTGGTCTAGCTTTGACAGCAGTTTCTCTAATTGACCATGTATCCGTGGCTACTTTGTCCTACTTTTGTTTATCTTTGTGTCATACAACCGCAGTTGTATGTAGATAGCAGCAACAAGCAGTTACTCTGTGCAGAACGAGATATTTACAACTAACACAAAGACACAGTGCAGGGAAACACAGCCCTGGTATGACAGCAGACCCCTTGACAAGTGGAGCACAGGAAGCTGCCCAGAGGTGCACAGGCATGGGATGGTCAGAGATGGAAGACAGGGTGGTCCCGGAGGCCCCATGGCTATGCACAGCTCACCCATGGTTCCTTACAGAAATGCAAACCTGGACAAAATGGGGTTTTGGGGTGACAAAGTCAACACAGAAATAATACCTAATGTATGTAAAAGGCGGCATATACGGTAAACTCGGATGTAACATGGAACTGCAGACCAGTGAAGAAGCAGAAAGGTGTAAAAATGTGTTACCAAACCTATAAAAAATAACCCAAAGTGGATCTGAGACCAAGGAAGAAGCAACGATCAACATCAGCATTATACTCCTGCCAGTAAAGGATTCCAGATGCTGAGGACCCCTATAACACCCCCCGGCTCTCAGCACCAACATAAGCCTCCCAACCTCAGGACCCAGAGGGGCAGTGGGAAGGTAAGCTCCAGGAGAAAGCATAGAAACTAAGACGTGTGTATAACAATTTCAACTGTATTATTTTTCTTTCTCTTTCTGTAACAATTACATCTGGACTAATAATTATTAAACTTAGTATTTCAATTATACTAACACTAAATTCTTGGCTTTACTTACATACAAGTGTGCTTCTTCTTTGCCCATAAAGAAGACTATAAGAGGATGAAATCTTGGCTCCATGGAAAAATATGTAGAAACTATTGCCACTGATTTCATTAGATTCAGAATTTCAGTGTATGTCCTTGTGTACAGAGAATGTTACATTTTTTTTTTTTTTTTACATTTGAAATTATTTGGAGAATTTCACTGCTCTTAACAATCTAATCATTCCTGGATTTAAAAATAAGAGTTTTGCTAAAAGCATAGCTACCCAGAAACATTTTGACAATGTTGTCTGTCTTTTTTTCCATTGAAAACATATTAGTTTCATCGAAACTTGGAAAACCTCTCTTGACAAGGATGGAATTTCTGATCAAAAAGAGAGGGGGAGGGAAGGGGAGGAAGAAACTACTAACTAATTTGTTGTTCTCTTGTGGATCTCAGTCTGTCTTCAGAGTTATTCTTCAAAAACAGAGATTGAGTCTATAGTGATCAAAACCTCTCAGCTAAGACATGGAATATTCGTGTTCGAATTTGTGTCCCCAAACTTTTTCCACTGTGGGACTGGAAAAATGTTTGAAATGCCTAGATTTCATGGGATAAGCAAACTCTTGAGAAGAAAACTAAAAATTAGTCCCATAATATACTACTTAGAGCACAAATACACTATTTATAGCACCTTTTATTTTGAGCTGTCACTACAGTGACATTTAGACTACCCTTTATGAAAAGTTCAGCTCCTTTTTTTCTATGAAAATCTCCTACTTAATGATAAAAAGGTTCCAGCTACATCAATTAGACCAGTTTTAAAAGCAAAGTAAAAGCACTGAGAATTGTGTTTTCCTCTTAATGCACACTAATTCCCCCCAAAAAACCACAGTTAAAGATAACTCCACCATGTGGATTATATCTAGAATGCTAAGAAATAAACTCTCTCTCTCTCTCAAAAAAACCCCAAACCAGCTTTGTAAAGGCAATTTCTGAAAAGTGAGGGAATGTCCATATCAAAACCTCCTATGCATGTTTGTTCTTCCACCTTTCTTGCATATTTACTTGAAAACAAGCTCTGGTTTGCATAAAAAGAAGTTTTGAAATAAAAAAATAGAGGTGTAATTTAAAGAGAAATACTGATACTGCCCAGTATCTGCACAGGTTACCATGCATCAGAACATTTAGATCCACATCACACACCTACACCTCCAGAACCACTAGCAGCACCAAGTTGCCATGAGAGGTCTATTACTGAGAGCTCTCTTTCCAGAATAGAGATAGCTGGCACTCAGCATTTTTTTTCCCTTGTGAGGCAGAAGTAAAATTAAAAGTATTTTGCCACGCAAATGATTTGCCGTTTACACTACCCTGTTGCACAAGATATATCTCTTTAGGAAAAATGCTTCGAATCATAAAGTTTCTTTTATTAGCTCATGGGGAAAAAAAAAACCAAAACACCCCAAAAAACCCCCAACACAAAACCAACCCAAAAAACCCCCATCCCATGAAACTCTGAACAGCCTAACCAAATTCTGCTAGAAATCTAATGCTGCTAATGTGTGCTGGTAGTCTATATGTCAAATACAACATTTACATGTGTCTTTGCATATCGCCATCTGTATTATTTTGCCTCTTCCATATCTACTAGGGGTTTAGGAATAAAACCTTGACAGAAAGCTCTGCATTTATGAACAGGACAGATACAATGGAAGCAATAATAATGCAAACTTTCAGAATTAATATAACTTCTAAAATGACACTAGAGAGAATCGGGTACTAATTCGATCTGCATGCCTGTTCCTGGCTTCCTTAGAGTGTCTAGCAAGATCTGTGCATTACACATTTTGTACTACTCCTGTGCACAGTCTGCACCTCCCTGAAAGCTCTGCTGGCAAAAAGGCAGCAAGAACAGCTATGCAATTGCAATCCGTAGCCCTGCAGCTACACATAAGCAGCCTGTTAGTAAGGACAAAAGGCTGCCTAGACCACACACTTCAGTTCTTCCTTGGGGTATACAACAGGATTTTATATTTTGCCTAATTACAAATAATGCAGACTATACTATTCCAGAAGTTGCATCTGAATGAAAGCAGGTTCAAACAAACCTTTACCGTATCTCTTAATGACAGGAGCAGGGGACTGACTTTTTTCCCTGTCAGTAGATTTATTTAGCAATGTCACGTGAAGGCCAAAACCTTATAAAAGAGCTGTAGAAAGTACTTTTCAGCTGGGTATTTGTCACGGTCCAAAATGGGCTGCCCAGGGACGATCGTGGCGGTTCTGTGAATTCCCTTGGGCTAAATTGAGGTGAAATGACACCAAACGATCAATTAAACACTTTATTGATGGTAAAGAACAACCTGAACTTGGAAAGCATAATGGTAGGCAACCTGAACTAGGAAAGCATAATGGTAGACAACGTGGGTTCTAATTGGAATACTTATAAGAGGAAAGGAAAAAGAAGAAAAGGAGAGAGAGAGATCACCACCCTTGGATCCCGTGATATCGATGGCAAACATGGCAATACTCCAGCAGTGGGCGCGCACATGGCTCCTTGGAGTTGTGTCTTTTATAGGCCAGTCCCCGCCTCTAGTCTCGCCCCCTTGAGGACTTATATGGTTCTTGTTCCAGAATGTGTTTCATCTCCTGCGCAGGCACCGCTGGGAGGGGGGTGGTCACGAGGGGTCTTTTGGGTGGTTGTGAGCTCCCTCCTCAAATGAACTCTGTATGACCTCTGGCCATACATAGTGAGTTGCAAGGCACATCAGAAGGTGGAACTGCGCATCCTCTGACACGCCCTCCCGGCTCTGAGCCAATCGGCTTCTCACCTGTGGCTCAGTGGTGCTATGCAGACCCTAATTTGTTGCTATGGAGACCTTAACTTGTCTGCCACAATGTTTGAGACATCAACATACATTAACTCTTTCAGTCTCTCACAGTATTTACTAAGAAACCCAGACAGGGCTGAGCTGCATGTACAGAGTGCCGCGTTCTACTTCTCTTCACTTTCTGAGATTTTGAAAACTTAGGCTACTGAATTAAACATTGGATACTCACGGGTATGAGCAGCAGCAGTACAATTCTACTTACTGTGTCCTTTTACACATTCCTCCAGCAAAAAAAATTCCAACTAATTAGAGAGTTCATTTTATGAGACCTGTGGAACATTGCTGTGGATGTTTTATTTCAAAGGTCATTTATAGTGTAGATTTTTATTGCAACTTAGAAGAACAGAAAAAGGAAAAAGAAAGTTCCTTTTGTCACTATCAGGGTGTCAAATAAGTTTGCTTTAGAATGTATTTGGGTGGCACATAAAGCAAACAGATACAGAAAAACATCTCACAGCACTAGGCAAAATAATAAATAATTCCTTTCTGTTCTTTTATTTTATTTCCACTTCCAGAAATTTGCTGCTTAAGAGTTTTGCAGAAAATGCTTTCTTCTGTGTTGTAAGTAATTGCAATTCTGGAGGAGAAACAAGAGGTTTGGAAAAAAAAATTAGACTTATTTACTTTAGAGTCCAAAGAAATTGCTCTATTATTTTGATTTGTCATTTTATTTTTTACATGAGTGTTTTTTATTGAAGTCAGAGATATATAACTTACAGAAATTAGAGTGATAGCATATCTTTCTATGATTAATGCTTTTAGCATTTCCTCTTACTGTCAAAGTGGTAAAAACACAGCCTATTGACATTTATGCTAACACCCTCTTTAGCATGCCATATAGTAAATTTGATATTACTGATGTTTACTGTCTTCCCATTTTTATGGGGGATGACCAATGTTTGTTATAATCCAGAATTTAGATTAGATTTGGTTCTTCCAAAGATCAACAAGACTGAGATATTCCTGACTGATATCTAGATAAGGAGAGAAAAATAAGTATCCTTCCCTTTGGTGATTTCTGAATTGGGAGAAAAATAACGGTAATTCTGAGGACTGTTAGATAGTGCAATTAAAGTGATATTCTTATCACATGAGAGCTTTCAGAATCTACATTTTCTATACAGAAGTATTTACAGCCATGATTTCCAGGTAGGCTGGATCTTTACAATTCAGTTGAAGTCAAGAGGAGATGGAGATTTTGGAAAAGCAGGCACAAGCCAAATATGTGGTATCCAGAAGTTTATATCAATGGAATAAGGGCAGCAGTAAATTGGTAAGGAATAAAAATAACTCTTTAGTCTCGGAACTTCAGGCAATATACTCCCATCTCGAAACTGTCTTTTGGCAATACATTACTATATACTGGCTAGCACTACTGTTGACAAGAGTAATTTTGTATGTTACGACATCCAACTTCAACTGTTTTCCTCCAAACTTCTAAACAAAGGTGATGGAAAGAGCTACTTACATAATTTTTCAGTTTTTCAGGCTGTGTCTTCTCATTGAATAACCTCTACTTTACTTTTAGCTATTGATTTGTTCTCTAACTGGGAATCTTTGGAAATAATATTGCCTTGAAAGACAGCTACCACTCCTGGAGAAAGACTCTACAAATGAGATCAGTTGTTATTTACAAATACTAAGCAAAGTTTTGATGACCTGATCCGTTCATCTTCTATTTGAAATGTACAGACTAATTACAGAAAACTTTTTTCCTACAGGCAATTCACCTTGAAAAGTAAATAAATTCCTTCTTTAAATTTTATATTACCACAGATACCTTTTGTAGGGAGAATACATATTTGTGGAAAATGACACGTTTATAAAGCTGAACAATAAAAACGATAGCAATCACAAGACAGATACTTAAAAATATGAATTATTTGCATTAGAATTGTCACTGAAGTTCTGTGTGGAGGGTTTTTTTTTCCTTCTCTCCTGCTACAACAGGATCTCGTATACTGAATGTACTTTTGCAATGTTTAAAATGTTCAAATACAGCTGACATTGTAAATCTTACTGGAACAATGAAATAAGTGGGTGCTAGAATAAAAGGATCATAATTCCTATTGATTTATGTCTTGCAGTCAATTGATTTTAAGAACTGTCCAAGTTATGATCAGAGCTTATTCTGAATGAAGAGCATTTCTAAGAGCACTTGGTGTGGGTGAATTCCCTAGTAAGCAACAAAGGATGCTCCCATGTCGTGTAGGGGGACAAAACATCCACTTACAAGGCTTTTCTTCTACACTTACTTTTTCTATTTAAATGAAATTTGTGGATATTCAATATTTGTGATACTTCTTTTTCCTTTAAGTTCACAGACATTAAGGGAAGTGACTGGCAGACATAGTCATAGTGCTACATGACTTAGTAAACTTAATGAAGTCCTTTCAAGGACTAAGTAGAAGCTGGAGAGGGTATTTCGGGGCCATCTTTTGGACTTTGACAGCTGAATTCCACTGTATCCCGATTCAAGCCAAGTCCTTTTACTACAGGTTTGGAAAAAAAAAGATATAAGTAGCTTCTCCCCCACCCCCGCCCCGGCAACTTCATTCCAGGTGCCTTTGGAAGTGCAGAATGTTTAGCACACTCCTCTTGGCATGGCAGAATCTAGTTTTTAGGCTTGTGTTTCTCATTTTCATTCTATAAGTTCATATCTTCGACAACAGTTGTTCACAGCTTGTTTGCTAGGAAATCGCATCTTCTCAAGCTGCCTTATATAATGAGATTCAGGCTGGAAGGGCCCTCAGGAGGTCCCTGGTCCAACCTCCTGCCCAAAGCTATGTCAGCTTCGGAGTCAGATTAGGCTGCTCAGGGCTTTGTCCAGCCAGGTCTTGAAAACCTCCAAGGATTTAGACTGCACAGGCTCCAGACAGAAAATGTATGTTTCAGTACAACACAAAATGCAGGTTTGGATACCAGGTGCAACCCAAATGCCAGCAACTACTGATTCAGAAAGTCTCAAAGAGTGAAAAGGTATATCCCATTAGCCAGGACGGACATTTACAAAATTGTGAGATTTAACAGAACTGAGTGAACGGTTGGCAAATTTAAGTTCTGGATAAATTAAGCTATAATAATAATGGATAAATTAACTGTAGAGAAAGTATACAAAAAGCATTGTATTCTCAAAAAACTGAGGTGTCTAGTCTTGGGTATGTTTTTGAATGGGATCAAAACCTATTTATGCAGGGCAGATAGACAAAGAGACTGGCAGACAAGTGTCTTTACATTTGCCTTATTTGGATAGGCATTTTTGTTCAAAATACTGTACTTTTGCTTCCAAAGATTCCAGCTCTGCTTTTGTACCAATTTTAGGATAGAAAAGCAATGGATATGACAGCAATACAGTAGTGATGTTGTCTGGATTTAAATTGTTTTCACACCATCATCATCATCATCATTATCATGAGACAATGTGTAATAACTTCTGAAACAATTTCAAAGCATGGTACTTTATCTGAGAAGGAAAGCAAGGCAGCTTTCACTGTGCTGTGTGCTGCCATGGCAAGATTGCATGGGCAGTAAAATGCCTGGTACTGGACAGCCTTAACACAACTTTCACTTCCTTTCCTCTGATAAGTTCTACTTCTAAAGCATAATCTAATTGTGATTTTCTTTCATTTAACTTTGCCCCTTATTTATATATGCAGTCACCTAAACAGGTCACTCTGTGATTCTTGTTGGTGATTGTGTTTACAGTTCTTCAGAAGCCTTTATGGTATTATGCAACTTTTAAACATGTTTTCCCTTGTGTGTAACATACAAAAGTAACATACAAACACCAGCATTTTGTTTCAACTAAAAGTGAACGCAAGGAACAACTGTTTTCAATATAAATTTGTAAGAATGTTGAAATATAACAGATGAGAATTAACTATAGCCAAGACAGACTGTGCACAGGGTCATGTTGTTTTATTGCAGACTTGATTCTGGTCACAAAGGTCATTCTGAGAGAAACCGGTGAAGCTATGAAATGAGTGAAACAGCTTTATAGTCAGTAATAGGAAGAAGAATGGTTTCCCCTCTCTTTCCATGCCCACCCCCCATGAAGTGAATTTTGGATTGGTGACAACCAAACTGAGGAAACCAGGACCTCCTCCCACTAGCTGTGTTGGAACTTCTATTTCATATCAACATATTCAGATGTCCACTGACAAAAAACACCTTTCAAATCCCAGTGCCCACATCTGTGTTTGTGTACGCTATCAGATAAATAGGAGTATATTTACAATTTTGGTTGGGTCTTGAAAAAGGTACATTCTTAGATGCTTCAACTAGTATATTCTTCTAACCAATTCAGTATATTTGATTTGATGGACTTGAGAGCCAGCCCTTTGTTCTCTAAGGTATATCTTATTTTCATCCATAGGCAGCAAAAAAAACCGTCAGTGTCAATCAAATGGCAATAGGCTAAACATGCTAGTAAATACCAGGTTTGTACTCACCAATTTTTAAGAGCAAGCCAAGCAAATTTTTTAGCCTACATACACACGTATTCATAGCAGTCTTAAGCATTGCCAATTTAGCTTCCAGTTACCTCATTTCTTGGAGAAAATTTGAAAAGCCAGCAGTAAACACCCTAAAAACCCCAAGTCCAAACAGAAGAAAATAGCCAACTAAATAAACAACTGACCAATGGAGAATTAAATTGGCAAAATGGAAATGCCAAGAGGAGGAACTAATCATTAAGCCTTCTGCTCTCCCGGACGTATGTAAAACTAGAATTCAGATCCCAAACTGGTTTCTGCCCTTCAACACATACTACTATTTTTCCTTTCAGTTTGGATACCTGCCTTACACTTTTATTTTAAACGTATGACTACACTAGAGGAATTCATGGTGTCATCCATTTCCATCATAACATATTGACTGATTACGCAGGACTCAGAGCTAGCTACACAGAGATGTTTGTCTTCCTCTTTCCAGAATTTGTTTTTTTTCCAGCATGTTACAGGGAAGAAACAACTTTCAGATGGCAGAAAACTCACAAACACTCTGAAAAGAAGAAGAAACAGAGAGGTGGTGGGGTAAGCCTGTATGTTAGGGAATGTTTTGTTTGTCTAGAGCTTAATGATGGTGATGATAGGGTTGAGTGTTTATGGGTAAGAATCGGGGGGAAGGCCAACAAGGCAGATACCATGGTGGGGGTCTGTTATAGAGCACCCAACCAGGATGAAGAAGCAGATGAAATATTCTATAAGCAGCTGGGAGAAGTCTCATGATCACTAGCCCTTGTTCTCGTGGGGGACTTCAACTTACCAGATGTGTGCTGGAAATACAATACAGCGCAGAGGAAACAGTCTAGGAGGTTCCTGGAGTGTGTGGAAGAAAAATTCCTGGCACACCTGGTGAGTGAGTGAAGTAGGGAAGGCACCCCGCTGGACCTGTTGTTTGCAAACAGAGAAGGGCTTGTGGGTGATGTGATGGAGGCCGTCTTGTGTGTAGCGATCATGAAATGATAGAGTTTTTGATTCTTGGAGAAATAAAGAGGGGGGCCAACACAAGTGCTACCTTGGACTTCTGGAGGGCAGACTTTGGCCTGTTTAGGAGCCTGGTTGACAGAGTCCCTTGGGAGGCAGTCGTGAAGGGCAAAGGCATCCAGGAAGGCTGGACATTCTTCAAGAAGGAAATCTTAAAGACGCAGGAGCAAGCCGTCCCCATGTGCCAAAGGATGAGCTGGCGGGCAAGAAGACCAGCCTGCCTGACCAGAGAGCTTTGGCTGGAACTCAGGAAAAAAAAGAGAGTTTATGACCCTTGGAAGAAGGGGCAGGCAACTCAGGAAGATTACAAGGATATCGTGGTTTAACCCCAGTTGGCAACTAAGCACCACACAGCCACTCGCTCACCATCCCCCCGCCCCGGTGGGATGGGGGAGAGAATCGGGAAAAAAAGAAATAAAACCTGTGGGTTGAGATAAAGGCAGTTTAATAGGACAGCAGAGGAAGAGAAAATAATAATAATAATGATGATGATAAAAGAATATACAAAACAAGTGATACACAACACAATTGCTCACCACGGGCTGACCGATGCCTGGCCAGTCCCCGAGCAGCGATTGCTGCCCCCCAGCCAACTCCCCCAGTTTATATACTGAGCATGACATTATATGGTATGGAATAGCCCTTTGGTCAGTTTGGGTCAGCTGTCCTGGCTGTGCCCCCTCCCAGCTTCTTGGGCACCCGGCAAAGCATGGGAAGCTGCAAAAATCTTTGACGAGTGTAAGCACTACTTGGCAACAACTAAAACATCAGTGAGTTCTCAGCATTATTCTCATCCTAAATCCAAAACACAGCACTATGCCAGCTACTATGAAGAAAATTAACTCTATCCTAGCTGAAACCAGGACAAGGGAGAAAATTAGAAGGGCCAAAGCCCAACTAGAACTTAATCCAGCTACTGCCGTAAAAGACAATAAAAAATGTTTCTATAAATACATTAGCAACAAAAAGAGGGCTAAGGAGAATCTCCATCCTTTGTTGGATGCAGGGCGAAACATAGTGACAAAGGATGAGGAAAAGGCTGAGGTACTTAATGCCTTCTTTGCCTCAGTCTTTAACGGTAAGACCGTTCTTGGAGTACCCAGCCCCCTGAGCTGGAAGGTGGGGACAGGGAGCAGAATGAAGCCCCCATAATCCAAGGGGAAATGGTTAGCAACCTGCTACACCTCTTAGACACACGCAAGTCTGTGGGTCCTGATGGGATCCACCCAAGGGTACTGAGGGAGCTGGCGGAAGTGCTCACCAAGCCAATTTCAATCCTTTATCAGCAGTCCTGTCTAACCAGGGAGGTCCCAGTTGACTGGAGGTTAGCAGATGTGATGCCCATCTACAAGAAGGGCTGGAAGGAGGATCCAGGGAACTACAGGCCTGTCAGTCTGACCTCAGTGCTGGGGAAGGTTATGGAGCAGATCATCTCGAGTGCTATCACGTGGCATGTACAGGACAACCAGACGATCAGGTCCAGTCAGCATGGGTTTATGGAAGGCAGGTCCTGCTTGACTAACCTGATCTCCTTCTATGACCAGGTGACCCGCTTAGTGGATGAGGGAAAAGCTGTGGATGTTGTTTACCTGGACTTTAGTAAAACCTTTGACACTGTTTCCCACAGCATTCTCCTGGAGAAACTGGTTGCTCATGGCTTGGACGGACAGATGGACTCTTTGCTGGGTAAAAAACTGGCTTGATGGCTGGGCCCAGAGAGTGGTGGTGAATGGAGTTAAATCTAGTTGGCAGCTGGTTACAAATGATGTTCCCCAGGGCTCAGTATTGGGGCCAGCCTTGTTTAACATCTTTATCAATGATCTGGTCGAGGGGATTGAGTGCACCCTCAGTAAGTTTGCAGATGTCACCAAGGTGAGTGGGAGTGTTGACCTGCTTGAGGGTAGGAAGGCTCTGTAGAGGGATCTGGACAGGCTGGATCGATGGGCCGAGGCCAATTGCATGAGGTTCAACAAGGCTAAATGTGGGGTCCTGCACTTTGGTCACAACAACCCCATGCAACGCTACAGGCCTGGCGACGAGTGGCTGGAAAGTTGCCTGGTGGAAAAGGACCTGGGAGTGTTGGTTGACAGCCGGCTGAATATGGGCTGGCAGGGTGCNCCGGCTGAATATGGGCTGGCAGTGTGCCCAGGTGGCCAAGAAGGCCAATGGCATCCTGGCTTGTATCAAAAATATTGTGGCCAGCAGGACTAGGGAGGTGGTCATCCCCCCGTACTTGGCACTGGTGAGGCCACACCTTGAATACTGTGTTCAGTTTTGGGCCCCTCGCTACAAGAAAGACATTGAGTTGCTGGAGTGAGTCCAAAGAAGAGTAACGAAGCTGGCGAAGGGCCTAGAGCACAAGTCTTATGAGGGGCAGCTGAGGGACCTGGGGTTGTTTAGGCTGGAGAAAAGGAGGCTCAGGGGAGACTTGGCACTCTCTACAACTACCTGAAAGGAGGTTGTAGCGAGGTGGGTGTTTGTCTCTTTTCCCAAGTAACAAGCAATAGGACGAGAGGAAACGGCCTCAAGTTGCACCAGGGAGGTTTAGATTGGATATTAGGAAAAATTTCTACACTGAAAGGGTTGTCAAGTATTGGAACAGGCTGCCCAGGGACGTGGTTGAGTCCCCATCCCTGGAGGTATTTAGAAGATGTGTAGATGTGGCACTTAAGGACATGGTTTAGTGGTGGACTTGGCAGTGTTAGGTTTATGGTTGGACTTGATCATCTTAAAGGTCTTTTCCAACCTAAATGATTCTATGAGCCTATGATTCTAAATATTTTTCATCAGTAACTAGATTTTGAGTTGGCTCCATGCTGCTTTTTGTGCATGAGACACAAAGAGAAGACATGAACCACACATTTACCATGGTGCTTTGTATAAGATGGGCACAAAACAGGTTGAAGGTTAATTTCATACATTATAGTATATGCTGCTGAACTCAACAGCTTTTTTCAGTGGCATGTAGGAAACAGCAGACCTGGATCCTCAATTATTTAATATTTGCATGCTGGGTTATTTTTCATTAAAAATTAAGCAAGCAGAAGCAAGAGTCATGAAAAGTTCTGATGTTTACTAACAGGTGGATGGTGCACATATTAAAATGCTAACAAATATTTGAAAGAATATTCAAAACAAAACATTGCATTTTCAGTAATAATGTATTCTAGTCTAAGTTTATTCTTACATAAACTATACTTGATAATCTGCTTTGTAGACTAAGAAAACATTAAAACAAGAAAAAATTAAACCAGAGCAGGATAGCAGTTGTTACAAGATACCAACAAGTAAGCCTGAGAATTTTATGATCTTTTTAGTTTTTAAAGAAAATTAAAACAAAGTAAACCAGCATATGTCTATGCATTAATATCTTGTATGTGCAGGGAATTACATTAATTCAAAATTCAAGACTGGTGATATGTCACATTAACACATCTATTTCACAAATAAATGGAGAAATGCCATACTACCAATGACAAAATACTGGTTAAACTAGGACACTAATCTTACTCATGTTTAACCCAGTAATGCCAACATTTATTTCCCATGTTAAAAAAAAAATCCTCAGACATTCTACTGTGTTTAATTTATTTTTAAATACAGATTTTTTTCCCATTTCCGAGTTATTTAAAAGTATCTATTCAATTTTGGATAAGTGTTATCTATTTTATATAAAGAGATAGGAAAAAGGAGAAGAAAAGAAAAGAAAAGCAGGCAATGGGAAAAAGGTGAAAGAAGGCACTGGGGAAAAAAAACTTAACAGCCATAATAATCTGAAGATAAATTTCAGATATACTTGCACTTCACTGTATAGCTTCTGAGGCAATAAAGAATTTATTTCAAAAGCGGTTTCTCCACTACTTGTGATATTAATCAATTCCTTTCATTTTCCATTACATCAGAATTATTAACTTAGCCACTACTAAACCATATGATAGTTTCCCTAGGAAATGTAGCTGAGGCACTGAGTGTGATCTGAGAATTGTGTTCTCTTTGTTATTCCTCCCCCAGAGTTTTACACCATAAGTCTTAACCTTATAATGGGACAAGATTTGGCATCTCTTGAAGCATTTGCCACTCTCAGATCCGAGCCCCACCACTTTGGCCCTAAAAATGATCATCACAAGGTCCCTAAGGATGTAGAAATAGGCAACTAATATGGATATAGAGCCTCTCTTTCAGGTGCCTGTACTGACATTAGTCCCTGCTGTGCTGCCAGAGAGGGGGACAGCTGGAACAGAGAGGCACTACCTCCATACTTCCCCTAGGAGCACTTGCAATCTGGCCTCCAAAACATATTTTCAATTTCCTTGGTTGCATTTCCAATTTTATTTCCAACTCTCTCACAAAAAGTGCTTTTTCACTTAATTGCCCCCCAACTCTGCACCTTACCACTACTTTTCACTTTTGATATTTAAGGCTATTAGTTTGATATTTAAGGCTATTATTTAAGGCTATTAAAGCGACATGTTACTTACAGGTCAAAGTTATTATCACTTTTATGCCTTGCATGTTTATATCTCTCTTCCTTTCTAATATAAATTGAATCCTGGAATTTATATAAATTCAAATATAAACTCAAGCTTGGGGGAAAAAAAATTCTCTAGGGTAATCTAACAGCAAACACCATCTGCTATTCTTCTGAGCTGAGAAAGATGAAACATATTCCTGAAATTTCATGATTGTACAGTGTCCATAGATAATTATATAAAGAAAATTTCACATGACATATGATAGGAGTACTTTAATAATATCACTAGTACCAAAGGAAAACAAAAATCTCTCAAATATGCCAAATTTTCAGAACAGTATTTTAATCTTATCAGAAATACCCCTTTAATTTGAAGCAACTGCTCCCTACTATCTTTCTACCTCTAACTTTTTTTTTAAGCCATTATTTAAAAAAAAAGACCAAAAAGCCTGTATTTTTCTGAATGTATTTCCATATCCAGGTCCCCTATCAGTACAAATGGGATGAATTTCCATACAGGTATACTCCTGGCATGCTTTTGAATGCAAAGTTATGCATTTTTATATGCTTACAACTTCCACAAGCATTCATTTTCTGGCACTTGTCTGTGAACATTCAAAGCATATACCTATCATACTTGTTTAAAATTTTTCATTTGCTTAAATGACCTACCAAGAATGCTTTACCAAATCTGCCTGTAGTCAGACTGCAAGCACTTCTGTTAGAATGATTCTTTTCTTTTTTTTTAAATCCATGAGGGAAGGCTAGGATATAAAAATGAGTATTTCAGCTCCAAAAACTGAGATTAAAGAAAAGTTATCTTTACATTTAAAAATAAAAAGCAAAGTATTTTTATTCAGATATTGACTCAGTTGCATGACCATAACATTGGTGCTTTATATACAATGAATCTACTTGACTATACCAATTAAGACATGCCATAGACTCACAGAATCACAGAACGGTTGAGATTGGAAGTGAGTTCTGGAGGTCACCTGGTTCATCCCCTCTGCTCAAGTAGGACCACCTAGAGCCAGTTACCCAGGGTAACTGGGTGTCCCGATGGCTTTTGAATATCACCAAGGATGGAGACTCTACAATCTCACTGGGCAACCTGTTCCAGTGCTCAGTCACCCTGACAGTAAAAAAGTGTTTCCTGATGTTCATATGGAGCCTCCTGTGTTTCATTTTGTGCCCATTATCTCTTGTTCTTCCACTGGGCACCAAAGAAAACAGCCTGGCTCTGACCTCTTTGCACCCTCCCTTCAGCTATTTATATACATTAATAAGACCCACCCTGAGCCTTCTCTTCTCCAGGGTAAACAGTCCCAACTCTCTCAGCCGTTCCTCATATGGGAGATGCTGTAGTCCCTTAATCATCATAGTGGCTTTTAAAAACACACATGAGGATCATCTAAGGGGCAAACAAGCTTCAGTAGCCTCTCCATGATGTCCTCTCTGAGCACCTGGCAAGCTTCCTGGACAGCAGGTGGTGTCAGCAGACAGTGACCTCCATCCACCACAGCAGGGAGTCTCCTGCTGCAATCCCTCACTTCTTCCCCATTGTGCAGCTGTGGGGCTCAGGCCCAGCCAGCTTGGGTGCTTTCTACCACTGAATCAAGCATATAGTAGACGTAAGTATTTCATGTGAACTGACATTCTAGTCATAAGACAGAGATCAATCTCTGTCAGCTGACTGGGGAATACGCATCCAGCTATATGTCAAACCCTCAGGAAAGACAACTAAAACTCATGGGAGCAATACATCCTAATGACTGCCAATGTCTATAGGACCCTTGGAGAGATGCCAAGAAGAAATTGGTGGCAATTTGGAGGATTGATCTGTATGCAGCTTCTGGACTTTAGGTTAAGCTACACAGCATAAGAAAATCTTTCCTGCATATGCAGTTGCATGTAGTGTTTGATAGTTGAGCAAAATATCTGTATCAATTTAGACAACAATATGTCTATATTGGAGATAACTCTTTGCTGTTTGAAATCTTATTAGTTTATCTTCACATTTTCTGTTAGATTTATAAATCTTTGACCCCATATTACAGCCTGTTTCTAAGTAGCAGTAGCTTCTAGAAACATTCCAGCATCAAATAGCCCATAACAGAGTAATATGTACACTCAAAGAAGGCAAAGTAGCATATTTACCCAGAAAGATCAGTCTTGCTGTTTGCGTAAAGTCATAGTGGATCTAGTGTTGTGTGTTCTGCAAATTGTTTGGAGCACAGATATCTTGCTCCTCAGCTGAAATAGAAATATTTCACTGCCAATTTATCATTCAACCCATAGAAAAGCATACACAAAAATAAAGTAAAATTTAATGCCAGAAGTGAATGATGTTAGGGTTAAATAATCATTACATACTCAATATGCTATCTAACCTCTCCCCTCCCAGTTTTATTACATATGATAGAACAAAAGAATTCAGCGCTCTGCACATATTATGCCTTATCTCACATAAGACAAAGGGAATTTGCATCACTTGGGACCTTGCACATCTTCAGTACAGGAACATCACTGACTTTTCTGGGCTCTGTGGAATGTTAATAAAAGATTGGCTACATTACTAACACCTCCACCCTGAGCATGAGCAGCACCACCTATGGGTGTCAAGCGGTGACAGTATTGGTCAAAGCAGTGGCATTCCCACTCCACGTGTCGGCACAAGAGCTCTGAACAAGCAGCTCTCCTGGCTTGTGGAAGCTGCTGCAGTCAAAGCTCTGATAGCAAGTCCTATGTAAGTCCCACATCCCCCATATGCTTTGGAAGGGAGGTGACACTTGAGGGGAGCCTACTTTTCATTCATGGAAAGCCAGGGGTAGCTCTCCTGTGGGTTTCCATGCATAAAAACTGACACAAATTGTATGCATCAGGCAGGGAATGACTTAATGTCTTGTGATGTTGCACTACTGAAACACAGAGCTATCTCCTGCTCGATATAATTCCTGTCTGTCTTAAACCACGATTCACAAGAATCTCAACAGGCAGCAGCGTACATACATATTTTATCTGCAGCTGGGTTAGGATGGCAAAATGAAAACTATCTTTGCAGAAATCACAAGAACTTGCCTTTAATTTTTATGCAAAGGTTAAGGGTAGCACTTAGTAGTAGAAGTTATTTTATCCTCAACTTGCATGATTTTACTGGTATGCCTGAAGATTTAAAAAAAAAAAAAAAAAAAAAAAAAAAAAAATCTACTTCCAAATTGTAGCTCCACAGATTAATTTATTGTTGTCCAGTACAGACACTACAAAAGAAACTAAAAATCCAGCCCTTTCTTCTGACTAGTAATCCTCCCCTTCCAAACCCAGAAAGCTTTTTTTATCACAAAGAACTATGAAATGCTTGAGATACAGGGTTTAATTTGAGTTCTGATTTAACAATCTAACGGTAAAAGCTACCATTAGTCAAAAGGAGTGATATAGTGGATATAATCTGTGATGTAAGAATATAGAAATTCAGTTATATTAAAAAAATTAGAGTTATACTTCTACATGCTACCAGAGTTTGTAAACCACTTCCTATACTTCCTTAAATAACAAAAAGTTGAAAGGCAAGTGAAGTTAAGGTACTTATGTGACCTTCATTACCATAATGACACCTTTCAGAGGGACTAAGGTCAATAAAGTATACCCCATCTTTGCCGGTCCACTGACAGCAATAATGAGCAACTCCTTTGTCGCAGGCAGTATCACACATCACTCAGTCGAGTTTCAATTTATTATTTTCTTGTGGCTGTGAGCAAGAGAAATAGGTACCACAAACCATGGATTAGGTAACACTTAAAGTCTGCACAAGGAGATTCATTGAATCCTTTGTGCACTCTTTCTGGCTCAGTGACTACCTACCCTCCCAGATGTAACAACTGTGATAGATGTGACTGAGGTAGACCTTACTCCAGAGCAATATGAAGCCTAGCATGGATCCAACTACTTCTCAGAGAGGACTGGATTTAAGCTCTCAAAAAGGAAAGAAGCCATGTGAATTGATTCCAGGTGTTATGTGACTGATCTAACTTGTAGAATTTTGTGGAGTGAGACAAGCGCGTAATCCCTTGGCTCCATATCTACATAGTGGAAATCACAGTTCTATTTATGACACTCACTTTCTGCAGTTAAATAGACCATGCATACACTTTAGCGTGAAACCTGGGCTTTGTTCTAGTATTATTATTACTTACTTTTTTAAGTAGTCAATAGAGAGAAGTAGATGTTCCCAGATCCAAAACACCTAAACTGGCCTTCTGAAGCTAGATGATGTGAATATTTCCTAAAAGTGCTCTGGGAATTCCTGTCAGATAATACTCCTAGGGAGGGAACACAGCATTTACCAATGCTAATGTTTTTGAAGAATGGGACAAGAGGTGAATTGTCTGGACTTGTGAACATTGTGAAGTTCTGCACATGTAGATGGAGCCATAAACAGGGAAAAAGAGGGGTGGGGAAAGATGAAAATAGAGAGAATAGCAGATAATAGGGTAGTTATATATTTGAGCACAGGAAGGCAAACAAAATACAAATATACATATATATATGAGCTATATATTTGGTTGCATGCAGATGTAATACCATACCATACCATAGATCATTTGCATGAATAATCTTTTAAGAGAAAATTGAAACAATTGTTGAAGATTAACAACAAAAAGAAAAATAAATGAGGATCGGAATAGCAAAAGAGTCTGTGCTTTTAAATATTCAGAGATGCTTTCAGAATTGGGTATTATCATTAATTAAAAAAATACATGTCCTATTCTATATAGAATTTATCAATATTTCCCTTACAAAGTCAAGACAAGGTTTGGAAGGTCACAGATGTTTGAGATCTTATCTAGATAGAGATTTAATTTTTCAACAACCCTTGGATTTTTTTTCCAAATTATAATACTCTGTGATCATGTAGCACAATCCCTAGTTTGAGTTCACTGGCCAGCTGGTGCAAATTCTCAAACGGGCTTTTACAATGTATTAAGTTCTTTCTGTTATTTCAGTATGAGTAAGGTTCATGCATAGCTTTTGTACTAGGTTGGCAGTCTTCCAACTACTTTCCTGCATTGTCTATATTATTCCAGCATTTTATATTGTAACTCTTCTGCTCTGGAGTTGACTGGACAAAGCTGATTGTGGACCATTTGCCTTTGCACCTTCGAAGAGACACGTACCTTAATCCTTAATAACATAATATGCACTGGGAATATAAAAGTACACACTTGCATAACAACAGCCACTACAGTAGAAAAGCCTATGACAGCAAATCTGGGAAAAAAGTACATTCTCTAGACTGTACTCAATGTAGCAAAGGCAAGAATCTCAGACAGACTTACGTCCTGCTTTTTTTCTCTTATTTTACTCTGACAACACTCCAGATAGCTGCACTATAGGGAGGAGCTGGATATAACAACCTTTTCCCAGAGGCCATCAGTGAACTTTACTTTCTGCAAGATATCACTTAGAGTGGGTGCTGGCATGGCCTCAGTGTCTTAGGCAGATCTTTCGTTCACCATTACCTAGAGTGGCAACTGGAAGACTGTTAGCAGATAGCCAAGATGACTATAGCCCTTTTTTATGGGAAAGTCAGCTGGAAATGAGTTTGCTTTATTGGTATTTAACTACAGATAAAATTAAGGCATTTGTAAGCTCTCTCTCTCTATATATGACAGGGGCGATATCTGGAAACTAAGACCTGAAACTCCGAATGCTTGGTCTATATGCTGAAAATGACAATCACGCTAAGGGATATTACTCCTAGCACAGAACAGAGCATCCTGAGTTTTGACAGTTCTGTATGGTTCAGCAGGCCAGTGCCCACTCCCAGTATATCAATTTCTGCCCCGTTGTGGTGGGTTGACCTTGGTTGGCCTCCAGGTGCCCACCAAGTGCTCTATCGCTCTCCTTCCTCAGCAGGACAGAGGAAGAAAATACTTGGAAAAGCTTGAAGGTCGAGATAAGGACAGAGACATCACTTACCAACTACCAGCATGGGCAAAACAGGCTCAAATTTGGGGAAATTAATTTAATGTATTACCAATTAATTATAGAGTAGAATAGTAAGAAATAAAAACAAAACTAAAACCACCTTCTTCCCACCCCCTTCTTCCCAGGCTCAACTGTACTCCCTACTCTTCTTCCTCCTCCCTCCCAAGTGGTCCAGGGGGATGGGGAATGGGAGCTGTGGTCAGTTCATAGCACTTCATCTCTGTCGTTCTTTCCTCCTCGTGCTCTTGTTCTGCTCCAACGCGGGGTCCTTACCATGGGATACAGTCCTTCACAAACTTCTTCAATGTGGGTCCTTTCCACAGGCCACAGTTCTTTAAGAAATGCTGCAGTATGGGAGAATATTTCCAGTAGGGAAATATCTACTTCACCATGGTCTTCTCCATGTGCTGCAGGGGAATCTTTGTTCCAGCCCCTGGAGCACCTCCTCCCCCTCCTTCTTCACTTACCTTGGTGTCTCCAGTGTTGTTTTTCTCACATATTCTCAATCCTCTCTTCCGGCTGCTGTGCAGCATTTTTTACCCTTTCTTAAATGCATTATCACAGAAGGGCCACCAGTGTCGCTGATAGGCTCAGCTTTGGACAGCGGTGGGTTTGTCTTGGAGCTGGCTGGCACTGGCTCTGTCAGACATAGGGGAACATTCTGGTGTCTTCGCACAGAAGCCACCCCTGCAGCCCCTGCCCATTGACAATTTACATTGTCATGTAAACCCAATACACCCATTTGGGGTTTCTCCCTATGTTGTCAACTTCCTCTAGCCACTTTTCTCCAGTGTCAAACCTGGGTTTAGCTGGTTACAACTAAGAAAAGACTCTCATGTAAAAATTCTTTGCTATATAATACAATAAAAATAAAGCAATATAAAAGTTACTTATGTTACTTGTCCTGGTTTTGGCTGGGATAGAGTTAATTTTCTTCATAGTAACTGGCATAGTTCTGTGTTTTGGATTTAGGATGAGAAGAATGCTGATAACACGCTGATGTTTTAGTTGTTGCTAGGTAGTGCTTACCCCAGTCAAGGACTTTTTCAGCTTCCCATGCTCTGCCAGGTGCACAAGAAGCTGGGAGGGGGCACAGCCAGGACAGCTGACCCAAACTGACCAAAGGGCTATTCCATACCATATGACATCATGCTCAGTATATAAACTGGTGGGAGTTGGCTGGGGGGCAGTGATTGCTGCTTAGAGATGGCCTGGGTGTTGGTTGGCAGGTGGTGAGCGGTTGCATCGCTTGTTTTTCCTGGGTTTTGTTCTTTTTCTTGTTGTTTTCCTTTTCACTTTTTTTTATTATTATTGGTTTTATTTTTATTTTATTTCAATTATTAAACTGTTCTTATCTCAACCCATGAGTTTTCTTACTTTTGCCCTTCTGATTCTCTCCCTGATCCCACCAGGGGTGGAGGGTGAGTGAGCGGCTGTGTGGTGCTTAGTTGCCAGCTGGGCTTAAACCATGACATTACTTTAGCTCACTGTGTATTCTCAGAAATTCTTATTCTCATTCTTGTCTTTTCTCATTCTTTGGTTCAGTGCTACTCTCAGACAGAGAAACACCAATACATCAAGGTTCTCAGATACTTGCCTGACTTACAATATAAATGATTTTATGATTCTATTTCCTAATTCTGTCCCACTTTTCCTCATCTCACAACTTCTACCCACAAACTATGATTTCTGTCCACCCTTTGTTCTAACCAGTGATATACAAAGTCAGTTGTGGCGAGACTGTGTGAGTGGCACACAAGGAGCTCCCAAATTTTCTCTAATAAAGACAAAAAAAAAAAGAAAAGAAAATACATTACTTGAAATAAGTGTTTAGATGCCCAGAAAATTAGGAAGCAGATGACTTATCTTCTGGAAGATAATGAGAAGAGATTATGGAAGAAATGAAATGTTTTATCAGTGTTCCCATGGAAACTGAAATAGGTGCAATAACAACTTTTTAAATTTCATCAACTTTTCTAAGAACATAAAGTTGAATCCTGCTAACAGCCAAGGCCAAAAACCTCTTGGGCTAGTTGGAATAGTGTTCAGTCAGCCTCAGTGGTCAACCTCCCAGGCTATGCCTAAGAAGAAGAAAGGAGGAGCCTTGCTGTGAGGCAAGAGACAGACAGTGATAAGGGAGAAGGACAGGGAGTATGCAAAAGCAGGCCCAAGACAATAATTTTGCTGGAGATTAAAGAAATATTTTACAAGTATCACAAGCACCAGTGTTGTCAGAACCCAGCTATATCCTTCATCCCACAGTGAACTCTGCTTTCTGAAAGCAACAGCTACTTCCACAGGCACAAGCCTGGTTCATAACCCAGGATGAGGAGAATGATGACTTCTGAAACTCCCACCCTGTTCTTCAGGCACGACATGTCCACTAGGCACGGAGTAATTAGTGTAGGTGTAAGTCTTCCTCTTCCTGTAGTTCAAGATGTGATCTTGTATGTGTGCCTCTCACTGCTATAAAATTTGAACAATTTTGTTTATAGCGTGTCAATCTGTCCTGGTTTCGGCTGGGATAGAGTTAATTTTCTTCCTAGTAGCTGGTGTAGTGCTGTGTTTTGGATTTAGGATGAGAATAATGCTGACAACACACTGATGTTTTAGTTGTTGCTAGGTAGTGCTTACCCCAGTCAAGGACTTTTTCAGCTTCCCATGCTCTGCCAGGTGCACAAGAAGCTGGGAGGGGGCACAGCCAGGACAGCTGACCCAGACTGACCAAAGGGCTATTCCATACCATATGATGTCATTCTCAGTATATAAACTGGGGGGAGTTGGCCAGGGGGCGGTAGCCATCACTGCTTGGGGACTGGCCAGGCATCGGTCAGCAGGTGGTGAGCAATTGCATTGTGCATCACTTGTTTTGTATATTCTTTTGTCATCATTATTATTATTATTTTCTCTTCCTCTGCTGTCCTATTAAACTGCCTTTATCTCAACCCACAGGTTTTACTTCTTTTTTCGATTCTTCCCCCCATCCCACCGGGAAGAGGGAGGGTGAGCGAGCAGCTGTGTGGTGCTTAGTTGCCAGCTTGGGTTAAACCACAACACAATCCAAAGTTTGGCTTGCTTTGCCTTTTCTTGTTCTGACTGACAGTTTGTGCACCTAATATCATTAGTGCCTCTACTGTTTTCTAAAACAGTATTTCCTAAGAGGTGAATGAAGTTTCATCAGAAATTTTTCACGTGTTGGCATACAGGATTAAAAAAAAAGTATTTGAAATTGTGTAGTGTTTTAAGAGGAAACGTTTAACATGAGAAGATCTCTGCAGCTAATGTACAGTATAATATGCCACACCATACAAAATACAGTGTGCTCTTATACCACAAGGTAGACATTGGTCAACATTTTCATGGCCATTAGATATTTCCATTTCCCTCTAAGTCTTCCTACTATACCCTGCTGTGATTTTAGAGCTACTTTGGCTATAGCAAAATAGGCTTTTCATCTATCCAAATGTTCAGTAAAGGATTTCATTAACCAAGGAAGCCAAGAAAAACTACATCAGACAGGACAAGACTAAGCTCAGTAACCCTTGTCTTCAGAAACCACTGAACACTAAGTTCGAATTTTTCATTAGCAAAACCAGCTGTTAGTTTCTGAAAACCCTCCACTTAAGATTTTCCTCTAGTCCATGTTATATTAGTGTCAGTGAATCTGTGACAGTAGTGAATCCATAGTAATCAACGTAGCCTTGAGGTATGCTGAAGAAATAGGTTTCACAGACTACAAAACTAGAGAATTGTCCTACAAGTTCCCAAAAGTGTCCTCACTATAATCCAAGAACTATGAATTTGTAAAGTTATCAATAAATACCCAAAGACATTATTTTCTTTCGCGTGCTTTTGTTATGTTCCTTAAGACTTGTTCTATCTCGAAATTTCTTGAAGCACAGCATCAAAACCACCCCCCTCCACCTCCCCCACCCCCCTCACCAATCCCACTTACGCAAGCACACCATAAGCAGAGCAGCATAGATAGCTCCTGTCCTGGTTTTGGCTGGGTTTTGAGTCACACATTGGAATTCCTCATCCTCCCGCATCACCCACCAAGTGCACCCAGGTCCTTGAGCAAAAGCAATCCCACGGATGGCTTTACCTTTGTCCGAGGCGGGAATAACCCAGACTGTCTTCCCCAGCATTTTTTTTACATGCACTACAGGGATTCTATCCCCTTCTACAGTATGTGAAAGTTTTGATTGGGCAGCGCCAGCTCGATTTGCAGACAGCCTGGTGTTGACTAACCAGGTGGCTTTTGCTAAATGTCTATCCCAATGTTTGAACGTCTCAGCACCCATTGCTCTCAAGGTAGTCTTTAACAGTCCATTGTACCATTCAATTTTCCTGGAGGCTGGTGCATGATAGGGGATGTGATATACCCACTCAATGCCACGCTCTTTGGCCCAGGTGTCTATGAGGTTGTTTCAGAAATGAGTCCCGTTGTCTGACTCGATTCTTTCTGGGGTGCCATGTTGCCATAAGACTTGCTTTTCAAGGCGCAGGACAGTGTTCCGGGCAGTGGCATGGGGCACAGGATATGTTTCCAGTCATCCGGTGGTTGCTTCCACCATGGTGAGCACATGGTGCTTGCCTTGGCGAGTTTGTGGGATTGTGATATAATCAATCTGCCAGGCCTCTCCATATTTATATTTCAGCCATCGCCCTCCATACCAGAGAGGCTTTAACCGCTTAGCTTGCTTGATTGCAGCGCATGTTTCACATTCATGGATAACCTGTGCAATAGCATCCATGGTCAAGTCCACCCCTCGATCACGAGCCCATCTATATGTTGCATCTCTTCCTTGATGGCCTGAGGTGTCACGGGCCCACCGAGCTATAAATAATTCACCCTTATGTTGCCAGTCCAGATCCATCTGAGCCACTTCGATCTTAGCAGCCTGATCACCCGCTGGTTGTTTTGATGTTCTTCAGTGGCCCGACTCCTGGGTACGTGAGCATCTACGTGGCGTACTTTTACGACCGGGTTCTCTACCTGGGCAGCAATATCTTGCCATAATACGGCAGCCCAGATGGGTTTGCCTCTGTGCTGTCAGTTGCTCTGCTGCCATTGCTGCAACCACCCCCACAGGGCATTTGCCACCATCCAGGAGTCAGTATAGAGATAAAATACTGGCCATTTTTCTCATTCCACAATGTCTAAAGCCAGCTGGATGTCTTTCACCTCTGCAAACTGACTGGATTCCCCTTCTCCTTCAGCAGTTTCTGTGACTTGTCGTATAGGACTCCATACAGCAGCCTTCCACCTCCGATCCTTTCCCACATGACGACAGGACCCATCAGTGAACAGGGCATATTGCTTCTCATTTTCTGGCAGTTTATTATACAGTGGGGCCTCCTCAGCATGTGTCACCTCCTCCTCTGGTGATATTCCAAAATCTTTGCCTTCTGGCCACTCCATGATAATTTCCAAGATTCCTGGGCATCTGGGGTTTCCTAATTAAGTTCATTGTGTGACCAGTGCGACCCACTTACTCCACGTAGCATCAGTTGCATGATGCGTAGAGGGGACCCTGCCTTTGAACATCCAGCCCAGCACCGGTAGTCGGGGTGTCAGGAGGAGCTGTGCTTCAGTACCAACCACTTCCGAAGCAGCTCGAATCCCTTGATAATCACCTGATAGAGAGGGCTTACAATCAGACTGTAATCTGGAATGTGTATTCTCAAAAAACCCATAACACATAAACCTTGTGTTTCCTTTTTGCTAGTTGGTGGAGACATGGCTGTTATTCTGTTGATAACATCCATTGGGATCTGTTGATGTCCATCTTGCAATTTTATTCCTAAGAACTGGATCTCCTGTGCAGGCCTCTTGACCTTACTTTGTTTTATGGCAAAACGAGCCTTCAGAAGGATTTGGATAATTTTCTTCCCTTTCTCAAAAACTTCTTCTGCTGTTTTGCTCCACATGACGATGTCATCAATGAACTGCAGGTGTTCTGGAATCTCACTCTGTTCCAGTGCAGTCTGGATCAGTCCATGGCAAATGGTAGGGCTGTGTTTCCACCCCGGGGAAGTTGGTTCCAAGAGTACTGAACATCCCTCCAACTGAAAGCAAACTGTGGCCTGCACTCTGCTGCCAAAGGGATTGAGAAAAATGTATTACTGATATCAGTTGTGGCATAGCACTTGGCTGCCTTTGACTCCAGTTTGTAGTTCTAGCATGTCCGACACGACAGCACTCAGTGGTGGTGTGACTTCATTCAGGCCATGATAGTCTACTGTTAATCTCCACTCTCCATTAGACTTTTGCACTGGCCATATGGGACTGTTATCAACCCTTCTACTCTGTCTGGGGAACTGCTCACTGGAAACTGGAGCAGAAATTTTCCTGGAAGAACACCCTTTTGTGATTGTTTTTTCTTGCAACTCATGTACCCATGCCTGTAGGGTCAAGGTAGGTTTTCCATCTCACTTCCTCATGTCCTCTTCGTGGTCATGCAGGTAAAACCACAGGGTGGCTCGTGGTTTGTATCCACTACATCCTCTCTCTTGAGCAGAGGGACATTTACTCCAAATGGCTGAGATACTGGTCCATGCAGGTGGGGAGTAGGACATATACTCTTTAAATTGCTGGAACTCCTGGGACAGTTTCTCCACAGTTGAGACGCAGGCCCACAGGGAGGAAGAGAGACTGTCTTCGTATTGCCAGAGTTGGCCAGCCAATTCATCCACCGTTTGTTCTTCTCTGTCTTTCCAGGTCATTACTGCCAATGAGTTGGCATATGAAGATTGTGCACTCCGTACAAACTTGGGTTGTGTGCACTTGACTTCATCTGGATCTTTGGATAACTGCTCATTGTCCAGGTCATCATAAATCATCTCCAGCATGGCTGATTCCCTCAGGTAATGGATACTTCTTCTCCATGGTGGTCCACTTGCCTGGGTGACATATAACATCTTCCTTGAAGGGATACCTTTCCTTCAT
>VYZW01016287.1:37048-85120 GCA_013401315.1 Balaeniceps rex | reverse complement strand
CCCCAAGCCTGTAGCGTTGCATGGGGTTGCAATGTTGAAATGTGCCTTGAGACGGTCGGTCCCTGGGTAGCAGGGTGTGTGGAAGGATTTAGGCAGATTCCTAGGATGGTTATCACCTCCCATACCCTGGGACTTTACACCCAAACGGCAAGCAACCCTGGCAAACTGATGCACCACCTGATAGAAGGGTGCCTTGCCGTCCCCAGTGAAAACCAGCAGCTTCCAGCGCCGTACTGGGGCCTGGCCTGTGCCTGTTGAGCCACAGTTCAGTACTCTCAGAGGACTGTGGTTGAGGCAGGGACCCAAACTGCATCTGATGACACCATGGTTGAGATAGGGACCCAAACAACAACAGCTACAGTAATTGCCCCAGTAGTGAAAAAGAAACAGTGGACAAGGAGGACAACGGGTCCATATCATCGATTAGTAAGGGAGGAGGAAGAAGAGGAAGGGTTAAATGAAGAAGCCGGTCCTTCGACACAGAAATTGGGGAAGGAGTGAGAGAATTCAAACAAGAAGGGGAAACTACCCCGTCCCTGACCTCATCAGAACCTCAAGACATACAGAAAGATTACAGCCACCAGCCAGGTGAGTGGTTTGCTGCCTGGCTGCTCCGATGCTGGGATAATGGGGCCGACAGTCAGCAACTGGAAGGCAAGGAAGCCCGACAGCTGGGATCCCCTTGCTAGAAACTGGGGAATTGAGTGAGGAATTGGAAAAAAAGGCAGCAATCTGCAGTCTCTGGAGATAGCTCCTCTCAAGTGGGAGGGCAAGATATCCATTCAAGGAAGATCTTGTGAACTCCCTAGGAAAGCGGACTACGGCAGATGAAAGCATCCAGTACCTGAGAGAATTAGGGGTGCTGGAAGTCATCTACAGTGATCTAGACAATGACGAGGTCTCCAAAGATCCAGAGGATGTCCTGTGCACATGGGCCATGTGGAGGAAGGTGATTCAAAGTGCCCCAGCGTCATATTCTAACAGCTTGGCAGCGATGTGTTGCCCGGATATGGATACACCAACTGTGGAGAGAGTGTCTTCTTGGCTCCAAAATTTTGAAGAATATCTCTGTACCTCCTCATCCCTATGGGATAGCACCTTGGCTGTCAGGGGTGCCCCAAGAAATGAGTCCTCTCGTGCCCCAGTCAGATGGAAAGGGAGCTCCAGGCGCATGCCACGTGGCACACTCTGGTTCTTCCTGCGTGACCAGGGGGAGGACATGAGGAAGTGGGATGGTGAACCCACCCTTAAGCTGAAAGCGTGTACGCAAACTGAGGGGGAAGACAGCTGTTAAGAAGGGGCCACCCAAGGAGGCTGTCAGCTGAGTTGCTGCAGAGACACAAGAAGGCAATCAGCGATCTCCCAGACATAGAAGAACTGAGATTACCTCCCTTGATCCTGGTGAGGGGGCTTCTGGTCTGGCACTGCAAGGGTCAGACAGTGAGTACTCTGACCAGGAACAGGAATAGAGGGTCCCTGCCTTTGGCCAGGAGGAGGAAAGGGATGACCGGGTATACTGGACTGTGTGGATTCGATGGCCTGGCACATCAGACCCACAGAAGTATAAGGCTTTGGTAGACACTGGTGCACCGTATACGCTGGTGCCATCAGCGTATGGGGGCATAGAACCCATTTGGATCTCTGGAGTGACAGGGGGATGCCAAGTATTGGAGGCTGAGGTGAGCTTAACAGGGGGCAAGTGGCAAAAGCACCCCATTGTGGCTGGCCCAGAGGTCCCTTGTATCCTTGGCATAGACTACCTCAGGAGAGGGTACTTCAAGGACCCGAAGGGGTACCGATGGGCTTTTGGTGTAGCCACTGTGAACACAGAGGAGATCAAACAGTTATCTACCCTGCCTGGCCTCTCAGAAGATCCCTTCGTTGTGGGATTGCTGCGAGTTGAAGAATAGCAGGTGCCAAATGCTACCAGGATGGTGCACCGGTGACAATATCGCACAAACTCCCTGGCTTCCATCCATGAGCTGATTCATCAACTGGAGGGCCAAGGAGTCATCAGCAAGACTCACCTTTTAATGGTCCCATATGGCCAGTGCAAAAGTCTGATGGAGGGTGGAGGTTAAGAGTAGACTATCGTGGCCTGAACGAAGTGACGCCACCACTGAGTGCTGCTGTACCGGACATGTTAGAGCTCCAGTATGAACTGGAGTTGGAGGCAGCCAAGTGGTATGCTACAACTGGCATTGCCAAAGCATTTTTCTCAATTCCTCTGGCAGCAGAGTGCAGGCCACAGTTTGCTTTCACACGGAGGGGTGTTCAGTACTTGGAATCAGCTGCTCCACAGCATCAAGGCTGTGTCTCCAACATTCCGCCCTCATCAGTAGGCTGGAGGTGGGCAAGATCTTGGGAGGGGACATAGCCAGGGCAGCTGACACAAACTGACCAAAGGGATATTCCATACCATATGATGTCTGCTCAGCAATAAAAGAGAAGAGAAAGGAGGAGGAAGGGGGACATTCGTTATCATGACGTTTGTCTTCCGGAGCCACCGCTATGTGTACCGAAGCCCTGCTTCCCGGGAAGTGGCTGGACATCGCCTGCTGATGGGAAGTAGAGAATAAAATCTTTGTTTTCCTTTGCTTCCGCACACAGCCTTTGCTTTTGCTTTATTAAACTGCCTTTATCTTGTCCCACAAGGTTTTTTTTCCATCTTATTTTCTCCCCCCGCCCCCTCCTTCTGAGGAGAGGAGTGATAGAGCGGCTCGGTGGGCACCAACTTTACAGTAATAACCCAGGGAAAAGCACTCGAGCTTATGCACACCTGACTCTCTGCATCCTCACCACCAGCTGTAGGATGTGAGCGGTGTCATGGGATGTACCACGCTGTGAAGGAGCAGCTACAGTCCACAGCTGTCCCCTTTGACAAGGGAGAAGTTTCGGGATGACGCCCAGGATGATATTACTGGGAGGGTCTGTCCTGTCCGAAGAGCGTAGGTGTAAGGAAAGCTCAGCTTGCAGCAGAGGTTGGGACTCATGCTTGGAAGAAAAAATGGATATAGCCCAAATCAGGGGGTTGCATCGGCACGTTTACTTCTGCCCTGTCCTCCATGCAGGCAGCAGAGCCTGGAAATCAATCACCCTCTACAACGACCTGAGAGGAGGGTGTAGCGAGGTGGGTGTTGGTCTCTTCTCCCAAGTAACAAGTGATAGGACGAGAGGCAATGGCCTCAAGTTGCGCCAGGGGAGGTTTAGATTGGATATTAGGAAAAACTTCTTCATGGAGAGGGTTGTCAAGCACTGGAACAGGCTGCCCAGGGAAGTGGTGGAGTCCCCATCCCTGGAGGTATTTAAAAGCCGGGCAGACGAGGCGCTTAGGGACATGGTTTAGTAGTGGACAGGTACGGTTGGACTCGATGATCTTAAAGGTCTTTTTCAACCAAATGATTCTATGATTCTGTGATTCTAATTATCACAGAAGTGCAGCCAAAGCTCTGTGGAGCCTGAGAGCGGGAATGATAAAGCAGCAGATGGAAGACAACAAGTCAGCTGTTGTGGGAGCTGTTGAAGGGCTGGAGGGGGCTGCAAAAGCTCCTTCCTGGGCTGGGTAACAGGGATGTGCGGGCTTGGAAACATCCAAACCTGACACATAACAGCGTATAACGTAACCGAGCATTGATGCTGCTAAGGATGGGGATTTGAGCACGTGGGGAGAAGGGGTTGAAGTGTTCCTGAGAGGTGCATGGGGAAGATGCTGACCTAAAGACTGGGCCTCGTGCAACACACAGGGAGCTGCTCCAGCGGAGAGAAAGAGAAGCTTGGATTCTTGGTGTGCTGCCGAGCCTCCTCCGGGGAACGGAGCTGCCTCCCTTCACCCGCCGCTCTCCCCAAAACAAAAAATATTGGGTGATGACCCGGCGTGGAGGAGGGCTGTGCTGGGGGATGTCCCTGCGGAGCGGGGCGCAGGCAGCTCGAGGGGCACCGCGCTGCCAGGCCGTGCCTCTGCCACGGCCGGGGGGTCTTGGGGAAGAGCATGCGAGGGGTGTTTCAGAAAATGCAAGTGTGGGGTGGTAGGGCTGAATTTTTGTCCTTTTCTGTGAGCGAGAGCGGAGCCACGCTGGGCTGGGGTCAGTAGGGAGCTCTGCGAAGTCTGCGTTGCGCTGGTTCTGCACCCAAACTGCGGCTGCTGATGCCTCCGTGGGCAGCAACTCTCACCAAAGTGCTTCGGCAACTTCGGAACACCTTCTGCCCGCTCCCTGCCCGTTCTGCCTGCTCCCCTGCCTCCTCTCCGTCAAGGCCCCGCCCCTTTCTGCCCTGCCTCCTTCTCTGACCCCGCCCATCTCCCTTAAATTTCCCGTGAGGCCGCGGAACGTTGTCGTGGGGGCTATGGGGGTGCACCGGACTCCTTGAGGAAGCACCGTTTCCGGTAAGGGCAAGGCGTTCCGCCCCCAGAGGGCGGGGATTGGGCCTGGTGGATCACGTGAGGGCTCAACATCCGGGGAAGGGCCCCTCAGCTTCCGGCCGGTACCGCTGCGCCGGGCGCCTCCTGGGAGCGGCGGGGCCCGGGGCTCCTGGGGCGGCTCCGCTCCGCCCCGCCCGGGGTCCGCTCCCCGGTTAGTCCGCCCCGCTCCGCCGGGCCCCCGCGCTGCCCCGCTTCTCCCTTCGTCAAGCACCGAGGGGCTTCCCTCTGTCAGCCGCCACCGGGACCCCCTGGGCCGGGCGTCCCGCTGGGAGCGGGGGCCCTGGGAGGGCATCGGCCTCCTCAGGGCGGGGGTTGTGGTATCCCCCCGCTCCTCCCTTTCTTCTCCCCGCATCATCCTTTCCCGTCTCCCCGGCATCGGGCTGGCTTCCTCCAGGAGACGGGATCACCCCCTGGGTTATGCCCCTGCATGTCGGTGGTGGCATCGTGCAGCGCTGCCCGCCCCTTGTAGCCCGTCCCGAGCTTGTCCCCGGTTCTTCATCCCGTCCCTGCTGGTGTTGCTGAGGCTGCCGCTTGTCTCCCCGTTAAGTTTTTTGTGACAAAGGCCTCCCCAGGCCCATTCCCTTCGCTAGCCAGCATGGAGTTCGCGGAGCTGATCAAGACCCCTCGAGCAGACAACGTGGTCCTGCACCGCCCTTTCTACCTGGCTGTGGAGGGGACTCTGTGTTTGACTGGCCATCATCTCATTTTTTCTTCGCGGCGTCAAGATAATGCTGAAGAGCTGTGGCTGCTGCACTCCAACATCGATTCTATTGAAAAAAGGTATGCCTCCTGATGTCCCTGCCTACCCACGCTTAATTGTTTGTGTCTCATTTTGGGTTGAAAAGTGGTTGTCAAGACTGGCTTGCACCTCAGCTGTCTCAAATCCAGGTCTGGAGAAGAGAAAGGACAGTCAGTGAGAGCACAGGGCAGAATATTGGCACAGGCAGGTTAATTCTCATTCTGTTTGGATATTGATATTTGACTGTTGCATCTTAAGATTATTTTTTTGTCATATATAGAGGTGGAATTTTTATGTTTAAACACCTTTGTCAACAGTACTCTGTGTTAATTGTTCAGAGGATTTTGTCAGTAGCTCTTGAAACGCTTTATAAAGGATGCGTCTCTACCACTGTTCAACGAAGATGGAAGCTGAGGCCCTGATGAAGTGATTTGCCTTGGGACACCCAGCAAAACTGATGGCAGAAGTGGACTCCAGACTTTTTCAGCCCCAGATCAGTCTCCTGCTGCTCGAAACTGTCATCCCCTTACTCCTTCAAACTGCTTACGGAAATCAGTAACACTTTAAGAGCATACTCCTTGTGGGAACGACGTGCTAAAGCTGAGTTGTAGCTGCAGCACTCCATTTTATTCTTGCCCATCCCCTTTTGTTGCCGGGACTTCAGGGATTGATCTTCTTACCACCAGTTCTGCCTGCTTTACGTGTACCATTGCCCTGTCACGCTTCCCTCGTTGAGTGGCAGTCCCATCTCACCTGACGGTTGTCTTCTGCTTCCTCACCTTTGTCCTTTTTTTAGTTTGCTCATCATATTTTATTTTTTTGTTAATTACAAAGTCGATCCCCTGTTTTCCTTGCCTTTTAAGGTAACCTGGAAGAATAGACTTCCTTTCTGCCAGCATGACTGGAAAAATCAAGCAGCAGCAATTAAAAATACCAGGTTACCTCAGAATCTGCAAATGTGTGAAGTACTGGACGCTGATGAAGTTTGTTCCCATGTTCCTGATTTCTCTGAGCATTTCTGGGAAATGCTGCAGCTTGGCCTGAGGGTGGAGAGGAACAGAGTGGTGGAAACCTCAAGAAATCTGTTCCCATCTAGTACTGCTCAGTCATTGGGGTGGTCTGGCCTCATCCTCCTTACTGCTTGCACTAAACCAGCCATAGCTCTGTCTTGAAAATTATTATAGATGAGCTTTTCTTTCATTTTTATTTTTTATGAGCTCAGTTGCAATTACATTGTAAGTTAATACCAGATGAGCAAGGAACGCTTTAAGTTTTGGCGAGGTAGTAGTGTGTTGCTAGTTCAGTATACGATTTATAACAGAGGTAGCTATGTCTGCAGATACTCGCAACCCTTAGTGCCAGCCCTACTTTCTAGAAAGTCTCTGGAGTAGACCTCTCCCTCCCTGAGAGTAGCTTTGTGTGAATGTAACTGCAATGAAGCTTTGCCATACAAGAGTATATGCTTGGTGCTGGAGAGAATGGAATAACAAGACTCTTAGACCAATGGAGTTTGTAGAAAGGTCTAGTTTGGCAGTACTACAAGTTATTAGTGCACGACGATGGTGACATTGTGCCAGGTTCATAAAATCTCTTCTCCCGCTTTCATGATATGAGCGTCTTTTGTACAAAACGGCGTTTTCCCTAACTATCAGGTGGTTGTCAAACTGCTGCTTAAATGTTTGTAGCTTTTTAAGCAACTTAAATATGACCTGTAGGGTTTGTTTGAGAAGTGGAACACTCCCTAGTGATCTCCTGTGGTCTTCTTGCTTAAAGAAATGGAGAGAGGAAACACAGCCCTGGGGATGCATCGTAGCTGCGCTGTGTTACTACGTTGGGGATCTGTGAAATAGCACTGCAGCGAGGGCAAACGATGCACAGACTGGCTCTGCTGGAGCTGCAGAACTTTTCTGTCAAAATGCCTGTAGTTCTTCCTTCTGCACTACCCAAATTATAATTGGTTCTGCGTGTTAACCTTTGCCTGCACAGGTGAAATAGATAATGACCTTTCAGCTGTAATAATAATTCTAAAATAAATTACAGGCACCTTCTGTAGCATGGGTGAAGCAGCCCAAAGCTCAGCACCAGGTTTCCTCTTGGAGCGTGTAGAGCTCTGCCCTGGTGTGTGCATGGTCTAACTGAGGGTCAGGCCATGCAGGACAGAAACTTGGTCCTTTAGGTCTTGCCTGCTTCTGCTTCTTGCATTGCCCTTAGCTGCCGCAAGCGTTCCTGTGATGTATGAGGAGACTCACCTGCTTTTCCTTAGTTTGCTGCTTTGTGAACTAAAATCTACATTGTTCCTGTGAACACTAGCGGGTAGTTAACATCAGGAGAACACTCTGTTTCTGTTCAGGCGTCATCCTTCCTTCAGGTACGTAAGGAAGGCTGGAGAGGGCGTCTGTGAGCTCTGTTTGTTGTGAAACGTAGAGCTTTTTCTGGGTTGACTTGCATTGTAACCAGCGGTGATAAGACCTTAACTTCTCTGAGGTCTGCAGAGCAAATAGCTCCATGGCACTGCAGGTATCAGAACCAAACTTTCTTGTTAAAGACAAGGGATTGTAATGTAGCCAGACTGAAATGTTGTGTGAAAAATTAAATTAAATTCAAATGTTTTTAGCAATCCTCAAAGTTTCAGTGCATTACTTTAATGAAACTGGAAGCTTCCAGCTAAAGCTTCTAGTACTATCAGAAAATACCTGAACACATCTCTTCTTTCATGTTTTAAAGAGAAGCTGGGAGAAAACCTTCTCTTTATCCCGTAATACTTAGACTTCCACTCACTGCCGTATCACAAGGATGGAATTAAAACAAAAAAGCAGACCATAACTTGCAAATACCAAATAAAGAAGTGGTTTTGTTTGTCTATTTTTTTGAAAGATGATATTGCAGACAAATTACTACTAATGGAATTTTGTCTTTGTAGGCATATGTTGTGGGAAGAGATATAACATGTCATCGTACCTTAGAAGATCCTGTTCTTAAGAGACTCTTTCTTCATGTCTTGCTGTAGGTTTGTGGGCTCATTGGGTACCATCATTATAAAATGCAAAGATCTGCGAATTATTCAGCTGGACATACCTGGAATGGAGGAGTGTTTGAACATTGCTAGCTCTATTGAGGTAAGAATTCGTAATGATAAGTAAGACTGACATTCTCGGATCTTGATCTGACCTCAACCTTAACAGCTTTTGTTCTAGTTAGGAAAATTGTCATTGATGTGCTGGGAGACAAATAAAAACTGGGGGGTATTTCCTTTTAATTGAAATATTGTTTGTTGCTTGTAGGTGTTTTCATTTTTTTTAAAAAAAAAAAAAACCAAACAAATCACAACCCTACTTTTCTTGATCAAGTGTCTTGCCATAGCATTTGGGAAGATGAAGCTCAGCTTCATTATGCTGGAGCATGAGGAGGCAAAACCAAATCTGGTTGAGTTTCATGTGTCTCAAACAACACTAAGTGACTTCTTGAGTTTAAGCTCCGTTGTTAGTAATCAGGTAAATGCCACGTAGGATGTGTCCCGTTAGTTATACCTGTTCAGTGTGCATTTTTCTCATCCTTTCGTGTGCTGTTTACATAGTGTAGCCTGCAGAAATGATACTCTGGGTACAAATCCCCAGTTGCACTTAAATTGTCTGTTATCATCTGATTTTTTTTTTTGTGCTACTGTTTTTTTTATGTACGTTAAACTACCCTGCAGGTAACTTAGTGTTTTGCTCTAATATTGGTGATGCAAACTTAAGCCACCCAAAAGTATACAGCCATTAAGTTTGACATACTATTTGCTGTACGTTTTTTGGAATAAAATAGCAGTTTGCATGAATTAAGTAGCTGTTTATTTCTCTTGCCCGCACAGGCGCTTTCCACCTTGGATTCTGTCACTCTCATGTATCCCTTCTTCTACCGGCCCATGTTTGAAATCGTTGAAGATGGCTGGCGCTCTTTTCTGCCTGACCAAGAATTTGAGCTCCTCAGTTCAGTGGTAAGTTGGATCTTAAGGATTTGCACAGGTACTCGGATATACTTGTGCAAGTAGTTTGTGAAGTATTTCACCCAGTAGTGTCTGGACTGGAAATCCTGGTCGGTTAAAAAAAAAAAAAGCTGTTCCATGCCTGGGTGGAAAGTGAGTGTTGTTCAAATATTCGCTCTCTGAACATCAGGCATTGCTGTTTATGGGCTCAATGTTTCTATTTAGCACTTGTGTTTTACCTTCTACAAATGGAATTTTGAGGCCTATGTTACCTGGGAGGACATGAAGGTAGGAAATGTTCTTGTCCTTCGGGGATGGCCATCCTTATAGTAAGAACAAATTTAAAATTGCTAACGACTTCTTAGCTCTCTGGGAATGTGACAGTCGATAAAGATGCCCAATTTGAGACGCTCTTCACTCTAGTCCACACTGGGGAGGCACTGGGAGTGTTCAGACAGCAGGGAATTTCCAGTCGTATTCTTCCAGGTGCTGTGAGCACATGTTGATATTACTTTGGTACCTGTAGGGTAGGAATTGTTCTTGTGGCATTGCCTGTTGTGTCTGTTATTCAAACTTCATTTTAGAATGCTGAATTTGATATAGTGGGAAACTGGCTTGGTTGCAGGAGCCTACCTGTTTTAATAGTGCCTTGGGTTAGCATCTCTGTGTTCCAGGTCTTTGTTTCGCATTAAGTATGTGCACTTGCTGCATCATCTTAGGTTTCTGAGACCACATCCATTAGTACAGCATCAAAGAACATTGATTTTTTTTTTCTTTTATCTGCAACCCAGCTTGTCTGCAGCATTTATCACTTCCTGTTTATGACTAATAACTGAGTAATATGATTAGCTTGACCAGATTCATATAATGAAATCACTAGAAAATTAAAGGAGTTCAGGGATCTTTCTGTTTTTGTCTCATAATTGGAGGGCTCTTGCATGTCCCGTCTTCATCTGCTGTCAAAAGACATACGAACTGACCTGTAATAATAACTAGCACCACAGTTTTGGTTTTAATTTCAGCTGGGGAAGTCAGACATGTGATCAGCATGTTCTCCTGTTTGGAGGCAAAGCAGCAGACGCTTTCTCAGCTCAGCAGAGGAAGCTTGCAGGCATTTCAATGAGAATCAAAAAGCTAGAAGCTGAAGTGCTGTCTGGCAAGAAGGGAGGATGTGTGAGAGCAGGATTGAAGGCAGCAGAAGGAAATCCCTTGGAGCTCAATGAAAGATTGCAGGAGACGGTTCTGCTTCTGTTTGCGTTTTGCTTTCTATGTGTAGCTGAAATCCTTTTTAGATTTCAGGAATCAAATAGCTTCTGGTGGCTGTATTTACCAGCACACAGATGCAGGTGCTAACGTGAATCCATTGATATGCTGCTTTTTTGTTTTTACTTTCAGAGGTTTAAAAGTGCACTGATAGCTTATTTGTGGATCTCTTGGCTTTCTGAACATATGCTCCTTGGAAGGCTTACATTTAAAAACCCAATTACTTTATAGTGCTGTGTTTCAAAGGGCAATAATTTATTTCTTTAAAACATGCATATATAACAGCTGTTGATTAATTCTTGGCTTTTAACCCGAAAAGTCAGGTGTAACTCCTTTTTAACAAAATGGTGGCAAAAGCCATGTTCAAATTATTTACGTTTCCTGAACAACGGATAAATATATACCAAATATTTCTTGTTCTGTAATTAAACTTTCTTATGTGACAGGCTAGAACAAGTAAATGGCTGATTCCCTGCCCAATAAGTCAGATGAGTGGAATTCAGAAGGTTACTTCCCTCTCCATTAAATCATCCATCTGGAGCTGTTATGCCTTACCTTCCCCAATATGGTATCAACTTGTCAAAAACTGCATTTCACCCACACCACAGCTCTAGTAATGTATTAATTCCACACTTGTTTGCTACAGGAGAGTTGTTTTAACTCTGAAACATTCCATAATGGCAAATTAAAACTATAAACTTTTTTGATAATATGGTATTATACTGTGTAATAATTTATCTGTTTATCTTGGCATATGTTGTGCCAAATGTGTCTTCTCTCCCAACACACATACCCCTTGCGTGATTTCACTCCATTGCATTGATCTGACAAAGCGTCATCTAGCACTGCCCCTAGAATTTGATAGCAAACACTTAAGCACTTTGCCCCTGCAACTCAACTCCAGGATTAGGGAGGCTGCTATACTATCGCAATACTATCACAACATTTTTGCATTCGGTCCATGAAGGTGTTAAGCTAAGAACTGTTAATTTGATCTAAAGAAAATGGAGCAGTTAACAAGTTTCAGTGGGCTGTTTATTTGCTGATAACTTTTGCTGTGTGCGCTACCTGTTTATTTTCTTGGGACAGGTCAGCAGGGCTTTTGTCAAACATCTGTCATGAACTGTTGTGATAAATCCAACATGTCAACAGAGTAGTTCAGCTGAGAATTAAGTCATATGAAGAAATCAGCTCAACGTTTCACTAAATGTCACAGCAAAACCTCCACAGTGCCTGCGGGCTCCAACTTATTGTACTGCGAGATGAGACCGTAAAGGTACTATAGACAAATATATGAATAGAGTAAAAGATGCACAGGATAGTTAATGTTTGCTTATCCAACTTTTGGTTGTGTGTGGTGTGGTTTTGCTTGAAGAACTGGGTAGTACATGAGATCTGTACTGGTTGTAGCTATGTCAGGTGAAATGTGTGTAAAAATTTGTGTTCTTCACTGTCCTGCTGCATAACCAGTGACTGGCTGAATGGAATTAGAGTATACACAAGGGGGTTCATATTTTTTCTGGGGAGTGAGAGAAGAGCTGATACATTTCTCCTGCCAAATTCTACAACTGCAGGATACTGCAGACTAATTCTGGAAATTCAGTTTCTTCAAGTCAAGTGAAGAGGCCCTGAGATGTTTGTACGCTAACAGTATAATTAACATTAAAGTATTTCATTGCCACAAAATTCACTTTCTTCGTTCTCCCCCCCCTTCCATTTTCTTGTAGGAAAGAGCTCAGGATTCTGGGCAGTTCAGCTGTGCTTTATCTTCTGTACTGGAGCTTCTTAAAAAAAAAAAAAAGCTGAATTTTCTGGTTTTGGGCTCAGTTTGCAATGGTGTGGATAGCCCATATTTTGCTCTTATCAGACAAGCGTCAATCTTTGCTTGCATCTGTTGTTACGCTCCTTGTCCACACACAATCTGTTACGAACAGGGCTTGTTGCCATCTGCCTGTTCCTTGGGAATGGCCTCTGTCATGGCTGCTTGGCAGGATGCTTCAGGGTCAATGCTGGTTTCTTGACTTTTCTTTTAAGGCTTATTAGTAGAGCTTGAATTGTTTCACACTGTTTTGTGGGAAACGACATATCCTAGCAATTATAAGTTTTAGGAGGAAGGCTAACCGTTGTTTTAGCCTTCCAGTAACATTTGAAAATCAGTATCTCTAAGCAAGTACTAAGACAAGAAAAGTAGAAGTGTAAGAATCCTGTAGTGCGTTTAAGAAAATACTTCTGACTACTTTCTTTTTTTCTTTGGAGTCCTCTCTCCTTTCTGCTCAGTCCCCCATCGTTTGCTGCTTCTAGCCTTAACTGGAATTAACTTTTTTCCTGATTCCTTAAAGTACAGATCTCTTGCTGGGAGAAGTAAATGTCAACTTTGTACTTTCTGAGTTTCATGCTGCACACTTATCTGGTGATGTCTGAAGATGAGGTCCACCTCTTCTCTTTCTCTGCAGTCCTTACTGATGCCTGTGTCTGCATCTGCTGCTGCACATAATTGAATTGCCGTTCCCTCGCTCTTCCAGTTAGTCATGGCAATTATTTTCTTCCAAATTGCAGACATACCCCAAGGAAAAGGCAAGAAGAGACTTGCACTGCTGGGTTTTACTGTCATGTGATTCACGTTGGGGTATATTTTAGCAGTCTGAAGCTGGCATTGCAGAGGTTAACTGGATCTGTGCAGAAGTAGCTGTGCTAACTGCTGCTGCTCTCTTCCTCCTTCCCATGTAACAGTAAATTATAACTGGATGACATAACAGTATCATCTGTCTTGTGTTATAAATGCTGAGGAGAGGAGGTTATGGGCAGAGTTAAATTACCAAAGTGGGAGATAAATCGGGTCGATACTCTTCCATTCCTTTTCATACTGGTGATATCAGTGACAGCCAGTCTCTCAAAAAAGCATACCATGGAGTTCTGATTTTGCCTTCTCTACATCTGATGTGGCAGTAGGGTATTTATCAGGTCTAGTCTATATCCATGCATATTGTTTACAATGAAAAAAAGCTGCATATCATCATATGAAATCTGCTGTAATTTAACATAGACACCCCAAAAAAGGTATTAAAAAATATCATTGTTGGCATGTTAAAAGCATGAGCTGTGACCAGCTGGCCTCCCTTATGTGATCCAGAACTTCTTTCACCTGTGCCTATGATGTGGATTGCTGGAGGCAATTTAACTTTGCATCTGGGAGAATCTCTGCTTTTTATAAAATATAGATGTCTTGAGGCTAATGAATAATGAAATAAGTTTACAGCAGGGCTGGTGCAAGACTGCCGGATAGGCTACTGAACAGACGTAGCAATTGCTGTTCTTGATGATGGCAATGCACACATGTCCCTCTTCCCAGCATCTTTTTCTTAGGCTGCCACCAAAAGGGACAATTTTGCTGTCTCCTATGCCACACATCCTGTGCCTTGGATCTACTGATGATGAAATTGATGAACTTTTTGTCAAGCACTGGAACAGGCTGCCCAGGGAAGTGGTTGAGTCGCCATCCCTGGAGGTATTTAAAAGACGGGTTGACAAGGTCCTTAGGGACATGGTTTGGTAGTGGACAGGTACGGTTGGACTCAATGATCTTAAAGGTCTTTTCCAACCAAATGATTCTATGAAATAGTGTTGTGAATCAGATCAGCTTGTTCATCTGATGGAAAGACTTCATTGCCAGAAAACCTTTCTACATCGATCCTAGTTTTCCATCGGACCAGTGAACCATTTATATAACCAGGTACCAGTCAGGAGGTGTAAGGCAAGAGGTAGTAAGCCTCTGGAAGAAAGGAAAGAGGAAAACAGACCTACTTCTGATGGGAGCTGTGTAATTAATGTATGGTAAACCAACCTTCCTGAATTGATGTGGGTTTTTGTGTATTCTACTGCTGTATAATTTAACTGTCATGCTCTTCTCTTACTTCCTGTGCTACCTGTTTTATCCTCCTACTTCTCATCTAGCTGAAACTTTTTGAGCACAAATGAGCAGAGTTTGTTTTTTATGGCATCTGTATGAGGTCTCTGCCTGCTGCAGTGGCACACAAATGCTTCCCAGTCTGTACTGAAAACACCTCAGCTGTGGAGTTACTTAAGGTCTTGTTTGCTTTCTCACACCTGTGTCATGTCAGTGCATAGGAATTTTAAAAAAATAAACAAGAAACAAACAAACAAAAAAGCAAAACAAAAAACCTTGATAGAAGCTGCCTGTTCCTCTTCAAAAGATTTTCTTATTTCATTTTAATGTCTCTGTCTCTAGAGCTTTCTACAGGCCAATTTGACTGCCATTCTGCTGCTACTTTTAAGAATTTAATGCTGCTGTTAAAATCAAAACATGTTGTAGAGGCTTCTGGGTCATGTTTTCCCCACCAAGGCTTCTGCCAGCAGGTTTTGTTGGTCGTAAGGAATACAGGATAAGGATGCAATGACTGAAGATGCAGCCAAGCCACCATCCTGCTATCGAGGACTAGGAGTTCAGTTCCCTGCCAAACTTTAGGCAAGGTTTTGCTGTGTGCTATGTGCCCCTGAGGAAAATATATGCCTCATGGCCATGTGATGTACCTGGATGGTGTCCTTAACGCAGGAGGCAATGGTGTGGTACCAGCCCAGAAGGGACAAGCCCTCCGTGAAGGGGCAGTGTCAGCTCTTCCAGCCTGGACTTCAGCAAGCGAGGACTCCTCGTCAGTGAGGCCGCTCGTTGACCTTTGATTTTACCTCAGATGGAGCCAAGTTCTGTGCCTGACCCTGGGTATCAGGTAGCCTGAGCTCTCCTGCCAAGTGCCTGCGAGGGTGCAGGATGCCAATATTCAGCACTTCTTTCACAAGCGTTTGGCTGTTGGAAGCTGAAAAATGATGTAACAGGAGTTCACGATGAGACCTTTGTGCTTAGGTGCTGTGCTGGTTCCAGGAGGTGCTTTTGGAGGAATGGCTGTAGTGGTTTATGTAAAACAGAGCCCATAGAAAAGAACCAAGCTGGAAATGTTAAATTGCAGTTTTAACCTCAAATCAGCTTCATCACCTGGAGTTGGACGCTCTTGGCTTTCTTGGCCTTCTTTGCCTTGTGGACAGTGTTACGATCTCTGCTCTCAGCACAGACAGAGGTTTGAGCCTGTGCTACCTGTATCTAAATCAACCTTTTTTCCTCTAAATCTGCTGATGCGGGAATACATTTCTGTTCTGGGGTCTCCCTGAGAGAGACACACACTGTGCTGTTACTACTTATGAGATTGAAGCTATCTGCAAATGCAGTAACTTACATTGTGGTGTGTACTGCAGACATGCTGTCTGCTGTGTCTGAAATAATTAAAAGCCACAGTCACCCATTTCTGACCACGTGGGCTTATTTTGTGCTCTTTGAGGATGTGGGTAAACCAGATGGGGAACCATTGTTCAACAGGTCCTGCACCTCAAGAACCAGAGTCACCTGATAATTTCTTCTGTTGCCTATGAGCTTTATCTGCTTGCCTGCGTAATGAGCTTCTGGGAGCTGCTGCAACAAGATATTATGATTGCAGAGAGCATCAAGAGGTGTGTGGGGAAAAAATAATCGGTCAACAGACTCACTGCAGAGAGTGGCCAGGCTTGTTTGTTCTTGAGTAGCATCTCTTTTGCCATGTTTTTGTTGGAGATAAGATACGGTGCTGGATTTGATCTGACAGATTAGTGTAGTTACACTATTACAGGGGGTCCGGATTCCTGGATGAACAAGTGATTATGCCAGTAGTGACAACTGAGCTTTCATCTGTGGTGCAAATGGAATAGATCAGTAATATTACTCTGTGCGTGCTTTATCCTGGATATGGAAGCTCCTCTTCCCTAGTATGTTATGCTGTAACGGTAGTAATCTGTTTTCTGACCCAAAGCCTGTATGTTCTGATCTTTTTCAGACAGATGAATGGCGTCTAAGCTGCATCAATAAGGAATTCTCTGTCTGTCCCTCCTACCCTCCTGTTGTCATTGTTCCCAAATCCATCGATGATGAAGCGCTTCGGAAAGTTGCCATGTTTCGCCATGGCAGTCGCTTCCCAGTCCTCAGCTATTATCATAAGAAGAATGGGATGGTAAGCTGCATTTGAGTAACGGTTGTACCTGAAGGAAGTCTGTGAATCTGTTCATTTAATGAAAAAACAACTTGTGCTCTAGACTTAAGACAGTTCATGAGATGTTTGCTCCTTTTATTTTCCAATTTATTTAAAGTGTATGCAGTGAAACTGGTTCTGGGTGATGGAATGAGTAATCTCCATCCTAGAAATAGCTATTAATCTGCTTGTTTGGGAGCGTATGTGGCGTGAGCTTGCTCACAGCAGTAAGAGCAAGATGAGACTTGTAAAGCCACTGCTGGCACCCTTACTTGCTTTGTCTGCCAAGAGGTTTCATGCTGAAAGGATGGCAGAAACCACATTGTCCTGTCTCTGGGTGGTGGGCTGTCTCCTTCGTAATAGAGTCATGATGACAGCAAGCATTCCCAGAGCCAGTGCCGCTTCTGCTGTCGAACAAGCAATCAGAACAATCTGTTCTCCGAGCCTGTCGGTATAACATGTTTCAGGAGTCGCAAATTCTTGCTGTTGCACAGACTTTACCACCTCTCAACAAGCCAAAATCTAATTGAGTGACTGATATGCTATAATTAAGAAATGCGCTTTATGAAATTGTTGAGTAATTCTTTGTATATCTTGCTGATGTAGCCAGTTCTGAGGATGTTGGGGTGTCCAACCTGCACCTTGTAAACTTGATCCAGGCTTCTGAGTCAAATGCTGTAATGTGTTCTCACCTCCTGTTGCCAAGATTTGTAAGCCCTGAATTAGAGGACCTCTAGTCTGACTTAGTAGCACCTTTGGCGTGTTTTGCTTTGCTTTAGAATCAGCCATCCACCGACTTGATAACAGTCGTGCTTTCTGCTTTTTCTCAGCTTGAATGAAAACCATTGAAGGAAGATTTTGTTCAATTATCTCTCTGAATTGTGCATGTTTCAAGTGTGAGGAATACAATAGCATTTGGCTCAGAGTGCTTGAACTTGTGACAGTAATGCTGTCTGTCACGTTGCTCTCCTGACTCTGAGCTCTCGAGCGTAGTTGGGGTTGCTGACTGGCTGCCCTCACATTTTAGTTATCATTTGAGCTGCTGGGATGCCTTCTGAATTGAAAGGCATTTACTAAAGAGAAAACACAGCTCATAAATCTGTGAACCTAAAGTTTATTAGTCTAGCCACTGGGTAAAACTGTACCTAAGAGGCATCTTTAACACACGAATGACTCAAGTGTTTTAAAAACAGAGTTGGGAAGAGACCTTAAAGATGACAGTCCTGAAAATGTCGGTTTATAAAGGAGCCATCAGCAGGAAGCCAGTTCAGTGGCTCACAAAGATGGTACTACAGGGATAACTAAAGGGATAAAGCCTCTAAAGAAGACATCTGTAATTTAGAAAGTGGCCTGCCACATGATCGCTCAGTTCAAGCATTTCTAGTTTGTTTGTTTTTAATAAATTCAGTCCCTGCAAGGGATTGCGCATAAAAGAACTGAAGGATTCAGGACAAAGAAGAACAGCAGCTGTAGGAAGAACTAGAGAGATGTTTCTCTGCATCAGGCAGTGCAGACGAGGGCATTTGCTTGTCTGTGTCCAGATGCAACCAGATGGAAGTAGGAAGTGCAGTGAGGTGGGAGCTGCACTTGCTGGTGTAACTCCAAAGAGAAGAGCTGGAGATCCAGGAGGGCCTCACTTGCATTTTTACCCCTGAACTGATAGAGGAAGCTTTTTAAGGTTGAGCTATCTCACTCCTGTAAGCATTGTTACAATGACCCGAGTTGTAAAGGAAAACGGGAGCATCCTGTGTGAATTTCAGCAGCGCGCTTCTTTAGAGAGCCGTTTTCCGTGCCTGGTGTTGAGACCCAGTTATCTAATGCATTGGTTTGCAGTCTACATTTATGGACCCCTAAGAAGCCCTCTAGTGAAGGGGTGTCCTTTGCACGGCAAGTTTAAATCTCCTTTCTTGGCTTGGAGCTCAAGTGATCGGTGGCTTTCAGTCTTAAGTCTCTCCATTTCCAGTGCCTAATTCATGGTTATTTGTCTGTGCAGGTCATGATGCGAAGTAGCCAGCCTCTTACAGGTACGAATGGGAGACGGTGTAAAGAAGACGAGAAGCTTATTAACGCCACGCTACGGCCTGGCAAGCGTGGCTACATCATTGATACGAGGTCCTTGAATGTTGCCCAGCAGGCCAGGGCCAAAGGAGGGGGCTTTGAACAAGAAGCACACTATCCCCAGTGGAGGAGGATTCACAAATGTATTGAGAGGTGGGTGAAATCACACAGGCTCTCCTCTGTGCTTGGCGTTGTAGGGTTGTGTTGGCAGAGCCATGCTAGCTCCATAAAATATTTGCTTCTGTAAGAAATGGTCATGTATCCTGGTTCCTGTCAACAAGGTCATGTTCTTTTTTTGGCAAAATCAGGGTATGTGGATGATAAAGATATTTGGCTTTGGAAAGCTGTGTTTGGTTCTTTGTTCTGAACGACGTGCTGCAGGTTTCATACATCAGGCGATCTCCCTGTGCCATCTCTTTCTCTGACCATCTGTAGCTGTGCTCCAGCCTTCCTGTGTTCCTCTTTGCAGGAACCTGTGTTCCTTTGTGTTCCTCTTTGCACAGGAATGGGCAAGTCCCTTGCCAGAAAACTTCTGCAGGAGAAGATTTGTTCTGTGGCAGTCATGCTCCTCTTATCCACCACTTTTCTCTGGACATCTAATATTGTTTGGTCATCTGGACAAGTTACTAAGTTAAATAGACTCTTGGTCCATCATTTTTCAACTGTTCTTAAGTCTTAGTTTTGGGGAACCCTTCTACATGGGCATGCAGTAATTTTGCTATTGGAAAGCAGTCGCTCCCATCATCACTGTATAGGCCAGCTCTTGAGAAGCTAATATAAGGAATTTCCTTGGCTGTTGCTTTGAACTATTTGGTTCTAAAAATTTTCTAAAAATTCTTCTTCTAAAAATTTTATATGGACTTAAATTTGATGTTGGTTATTTTACAGGTGGACGTAAGCATCAGATAGAGAGGAATGAATAAACCACAATAGATAAAGACTAAATATCTCATGCTGTTATTATTTGGCTTTGGCTTTTCTGACATGTGGTCCACTGGCTGCACCCTCTATTACACCTGAGCACACGCTGGAATCAGCGTGAAGTGGCATTTGATCCATCAGTAGTTTGGTAACCCTGGAAGGCATAGCGTGAAACAAGACCAGAGAAGCATCTGGCTTTACCAGCTGCGTGCTGAACACCAGCTTTCCAGGGCTTGAGGACATATTACAACAACTGCAGAAGTGATACAAAATGTTTCCTCTTCCCCCCCCCCCTCTTTTTTTAACATTCTTAAGAAATTAGCCAAACTAATCTTAGCATGGTTCTACATCAAGAAGTTGAGTCTAGTTTAAAATTTTCTGTGTTACAGTGGGGTTGAGTCCTTGTGATGGATGGCTTTCAGGTTACTGTTGCAGATCTACAGGTTAAAACTCCCCCCAAAACGTCTGCTGTAGTACAGAGAACGAAGGTGCAGCACTTGAAGCTTGCTGACACTTGCTAGCATCCATGCCAGGTTGCAGTCACACTTGTACTTGGTAATGGCAGTGAGACTACTGAAACACATTTTACATGGAAAGTGTAAGAGATGGCTCAACATGCACAGAGTTCAGGTAAGATAAGGAAAAGGCTGTACTGTTGTAATGCCTTACAAAGCAATTTGTTTTGAAAGGGAAGAAACTTATGTCCAAAGAGTGGTATTCTGCCAGCAGTTAGCCATGGCTTGGGATTCCCAGTGAAAACAGGTTTGCTCGGTGAGGAGACATGACTTCTATAGGGTTGTACTCTTTGAAATAACTGCGTATAAATCATAGCGCTTTATTTTGAGATCAGTGTATTTCTGTAAGCATGTTGTCCTGGTTGCTATGTTACTGCTTATGTTTTCAATAATATTTTGCTTTTCCCACAGGTTTAATATTCTGCAGGAAAGCCTCATCAAACTTGTGGAAGCTTGTAATGACCAGTCGCACAACATGGACCGCTGGCTCAGTAAACTGGAAGCTTCCAACTGGCTGACTCACATCAAGGAGATACTAACTGCCGCTTGCCTAGCTGCTCAGTGTATTGATAGGTAAACCTTTTTCTGAAAAGCCTTGAGTTTCTTATTTGCTGGTTACAGATTGCTTGTTAAATACCTCTGTTTCCACTTTAAGAATTAGTAACTGGCCACCGTGAACTGCCTTGCTTGTACCCATGCAAGATACTGTTTCATCATGGTTAAGGAATGTTCCTGCAGTTAATCATGCTTGCATTTTTAGAAGTACAAGCCTGAGGGAGGAAATCTTGGCTAATAATAGGTATTAGATCATCTAGCTAAGGTATATTCCTATGTCTGATGCAACCAATCTAATTCAGTTAATTTTATTGAAGGTTTAGGTTAGAATGTGCCTCTCTGAAATGCTGTTTGTTAGCCTAGTAAAGTGAGAACACAGAGGCTTTTTTAAAAAAGTCCTTTTTTTTTAGCTGAAAGTTTCCAATACCCCATCTCGCTTCTAGAGATTAAAACAATGGTGTTTCCTTGTTTTTCCCCAGGAATTGGTCCAGTGCTTTTTCCTCTTGGAACTTTTATCCCCATAGTCCTATCTAAGCAATCCTGTTCATCCCTTATAAGTGCTTGTGACCTCTTTTAACCTGACAGTACTTTAATAAATACTGCTGACTTGGCTAACGTGTCCTCAAAATGTCTTCAGACCTCAGGCTGGAGAGCAAAAGCTAACTGTCAGGTGCCAGGGTTTTTAAGGTCAAATGTGGGGGTCTAAATGTGATTTCTTTGTGGTTCTGAGAGGGGAAAGCCCTTCTCAAAACTCAGGGAAAACCTAGCTTTTCATACCAGCTAGGGAATGTGTTATACAGATACACAAGCAGGCTGAAATGCAGTCTCATTGGTAAAACAGCATTAATGCATTAAAATATGAGCTGCTGTGCTTTTTAAAAAGCACTGACGGTGCCTCTTTAGTTACTGACTGTGCCAGGAAAGGATTGCCCTTGATCAATAGCTTTATCTGTAATTCTTTCCCGCATGTGTATAATGAGAAAGATCAGTGACGAAACTCTTTTGGCTTGTTGGGACAGTGGACAATTTCCTCAATTTTTTTTTTTTAACCTCAGCTTTGCTTTTTCTGTTTACCTGGAGCTATGGCAAGCCAGCTCAGCATTGGTGCCTGGCCTGCCTCCTTCAGAGCCTGGAGATCATAGCTGAGCTGACAAGGATGGTTCAGTTATACTGACCGTGGGGCAGGAATGGCTGGGACAGGTCTTGCAGCATCTTAAAGGTCTGAGGCTGAAAGATGAAAGGGGCAAACAGCGTTATCCTGGTGCGCCCCGCTTTGAGGAGCGCATAGGCTTGCGGTTAGCCTTTGTGCTAACAGTGCTTGGCTGTTAACCTGCCTCTTCATCTGCCTGTGCCTGCCGGGGGGAGAGAGTATCTGAAGATTATCTGTACTGTAGAGGGACTGGGTTTGTTTTAGACATAGCACTATAGACAGAGATGTCGCAATGTTCAAGGTATAGATTTTCATGCTTTTCACTTCAAAAAGCAGGTGCTGTGTGCAGGGTTACTTGCTTGGTAGATCTTTCTTACCCATGCTTTGCTGCTTAGGCTGGGTCTCTGCACAGAAAGAAATACAACCTGCAGTTAATTTCCTTTCTGGGTGTAAGGGTGTTGGCAGAAGTGAGACATTGGGTCGAGGTTTGGGAAGAGTAAGGGGAATAAATGCCACTTAATGCCATCCAGTCCTTTGCTCAGGAGCACATGGATGAGGTTCTGATATTGTATCCAAACACAGCCTAGGATGGAGGAAGAGGGGAGGGAATCGCCTGTCCTGGACAGTCCCCACTGGAGTGTGGGGAGTGTGCACATGGGACTGTGCACGTGGGCCCCTAGCAATGTGCAAAACCTTCCTGCCCCAGACTCCGAGCTCCCTCTGCTCCTCTCCTTGTTCTGCTGATTCACTTGTGCTGGCTGGTGAGTGAGAAGACTTTGCGCTTGGCTCTTTGACAAGCTTCCTTGCTCAGCACACTAACTCTTCTGCCTTTCTGGAGGCCAAGCTCTACTGTTTCTTTCTCCTGAACTGGCTTATTAGCTTATGTTTTCTTGCAGTAAACCCCAACTGAGGCCCAAATATAATTAAGCCCAGGTTTGAGCAAGAATTTCATAGTATTGTTTCGCAGAGCATCTGGGGGGATGATATGTCTTTATTGCAGTTCTTGTGGGAAGATTTCAGAGTACTTCGCAAAATGATAAATGACACAAGCAAATGTTGAGATGCATTTCTGTGCTATAACTCAAAGGGGTACCAATTCAAAACAGTGAGAACCACAAAAGAGATTTCGCCACGCATCTGCGGTCAACGTGGCAAAGGTTCTGAATTTCCAGAATGCTTAGCAAGAACCTAAGCCTTAAGTGATGCAGAGCTCTAGTTAGTGTTGGTGAGGATCCAGGTGGAGAACTTGGTGTGCTTCCATGTGGGGTGGGGAGTAAGCTTATGGGAGGGAAGAAGGGGTAAAGAGTCAGCAAAACCTCAGCATTGTCAGGGTAGCAACACTGGTGCCCATGGGATGCGTTGGCACCCGCTGGGATGCATACATCCTTTGGATGTGTTCTGCTCATTGACACTCTTACTCCTTTTCACCTTTTTCTTTCACAGGGAGGGTGCATCAGTGTTAGTCCATGGGACTGAAGGAACTGATTCAACACTCCAGGTAACTTCTCTGGCACAGATTATCTTGGATCCAAGTTGCAGGACCATACGTGGCTTTGAATCTCTTGTTGTGAGGGAGTGGCTGCAGGTAAGAAATGCCTATGGACAAAATGGCAGTCTATTCCGGTGACAGTTTTATTGAGAAATAGCCTGAGAGGCAGCAAATAGGCTGGGCCTTGTTGCAGCCCTGCTTAGTGTGAATGGCCTTTGTCCTAAGAGCAATGTCATTAACGGAGTCATTTGTACCTCTGGCACTCCATGGGGCCTCTGCCTCTCATGGTAGTGTTTTGGTTTGGGGGAGCTACCTATTTTGTGTGCTCAGGGTGAACATCTCTTTAGAGAACACTGTTCAGACTAAACCCCAAAACCTTAGTTCTGCTCTTTGTACTGTTGCAGCTAATATCCTCAGCCTGGTCCTTTGGTGCACCTACACCAGTTTGTTCTTGGTAAAAATTCTCTGATCAAATACGGTGCTATTTACATAGCCTGAAAAAGGCAGCAAAGTTGGTCATGGTCGCTAGCAATTTGTTACTGGATGCTTGACGAAATTACAGTTGCAGAAAAGAGTAGTAATAGCATAGTTGCATGAACTAGCTCTGAAGTCTTTTTGCTACGTGTACTCACATCCCATTACTTTGTGTGTGATGCTCTCTCTGATTCTTACATATAGGCTGGTCACCCTTTTCAGCAGCGCTGTGCCCAATCAGCCTATTCAAATAGCAAGCAGAAATGGGAGGCCCCAGTGTTTCTCCTCTTTTTGGACTGTGTGTGGCAAATCCTTCGTCAGTTCCCTTGCTCTTTTGAATTCAACGAACAGTTCCTCATTATGCTCTTTGAACATGCTTATGCTTCGCAGTTTGGGACTTTCCTGGGAAACAACGAAAATGAAAGGTTGGTGAGGATGCTTGCTTTGAACCCTTTAAATATCAGGCTGTATCTGACAAGAAAAAAGTGTGTCTCTGTTTGAAAAAGGGTGAGGGTGCTTGTGTGGTCTCCCTTAGCACAGGTGAGCTTCTCTTGTTGCAGTTATGTAATCTGCTGCAACGTTAGGGAGCTTGTCCCTCTTACAAGTGGGACATTGTGACTAAAGCAATTTGTGGCTTGGTCAGAGAGTTGAATTAATCTTAAAGTCCAAGCTAATACCTTAGACTGTCTTTTCTGTTTCCCTCTGTGGCCTTGAAAAATCTCCACCCATCACCAGTTTATATAGTCTCTTATGCAGAAACTCTTTCCATAAAAGAACAGACAGCTAGAGTTCAACAACGACGTGAGTCATAGCCGTGGGAAGCAAACTGGTCCATGCAGGCCTGGAGGAGAAGGTCAAGGCAGGCAGAGGCCAAAGCTGGAAAGTCTGGTTCTTACCTTAACTGTCAGGGAGGAACATGGCTCTGTAGCCTGGTGGTCCTGATGTCCCCCAGGAAAGTAAGGCTTTGGTTTTTTGCGTCATCCACTAACTGCTTAAAGTGGAAAACATGGAAGAGTTCTTCCAGAAGGATCTGCCTCACAGTTAACACCTTGGCAAAAGTTTTGCTCGTTTGGCTGCGAGCATCACGATTAGGTTTGAGGTCTTTTTGGCCATGCAGTACTACATCTTCAACAGAAGGACCAAAAATCCCTCCAGCCATAACCTGTGACTTGAAGAAATGTGAATTGGCAATCTGCACTGGATGAGGTTTTGAGGGAATGCTATGAGCTCTCAAATGGATGCTCGTGTGACTTTGAAAGGAAGCAGCCAGGACTGCATTCTGCTGGAGTCTACCTTGTCACGTAGTGATAGGCCTCTGCTGAGCTTTCTTACAAGCTTGTGGTGTTTAAGGTACTTGAGCAGACCAGCACCTAGCTTCTGAATCCTAGCCTGGGTTAGGTGCTGTGCTGTACCAGTGGGGCAGCTCTAGGCATGCCCTGAGTTGAGGGCTGCTGGGAGTAGTCAACAGGGTGGAGGACTGGAACCTCCCACAGCAGATGGCAGCTGCCAGAGAGGTTTGGATTTCTGTTTTGAACTTGGCAGTCCTGTTGTCAGGACTCCTGACTCCAGTAAGACCATGTCTGATGGTCTCCTGCTTAACTGAAGACCACTGAATGAGTAGAAGGGAGAAATAGAACTGATATTACAGATAAGGAAGGCAATTTAAAGCTTCCTATAAACCTCTCTGCCCTTAAAGTAATCTTTGCTTAGAAAAGACTCTTCTGTCTTCTGCAGAGCTGCTGAACTGGTCATCTGCAAAACCAAGTTAGACTTGAAACCAATAAGATGAAATTTGAAAGAGTATTGAACGTTACATGTAATAACCTGCCTGCCACATCTGAATATGTCAGCCTGTGAGCACAGAAAGCGTTTGAAGTCTGATGTTAAGCTTGAGCTGTCTGAAGTATTCTCAGGGATGCTGAATCTCCCGACTGGGTGGCAGTTCAATTTGCTAGTGCAAGCAGAATGAGGTTTGCCAGAATCTAAGGAATAGAGACCCCTGTGTAACTCCTGGAGGTGGGTTTGACCCAGGAAAACAGCACTGCTTTCCCTCTGTGCTCTGATGCTTCCTGCCACCAGAGGGACCTAACCAGACGTGCCCATTGCACAATTCCAGCAAAACCACTGCTTTAATGTACTCCCCGAATTGTGCTACGATCCTTCCTTGACGCAGACCTACCACACCTCCCAGCTGTATCTTAACACAGGAGTTTCAATCCCTTTCAAAACCTGGCAGTTGAGCCATTTTGGGGAGGTGACTGATTCTTCATCTGGACAGAAGGCAGCTAGCTAGCTTCCACCCAACTTACAAATGTTATTTCCCCATCTTTTCTTTAAAGATAACTGTAATCAGCCAGGTTGAGTAAACTGCTTTAGGTTTACCCCCTGTGCCGTGTTGGTGAGAGGTATTGACAGCATTAGCGTGAATTGTCTGGGCTAGTAGCACATGGGAAAGCTTGTGGCATTCTAGTCTGTGGGGTTCTGATAAAACAAAATGAGTCTTTACAGTAGAAAAGTGAAAGCTAACTTGTTCCTATGGGTTTGTTAGGTCTAAGCTGAAGCTGCTGCAAAAGACTATGTCCCTGTGGTCCTGGGTGAATAGGTCTGAAGAGCTGAGCAAGTTCCAGAATCCTCTTTTTGAGGCCAACAGCCTTGTCATCTGGCCCTCCGTCGCCCCGCAAAGCCTGCAGCTCTGGGAAGGTAAGCCAGGCTTGCTTTTTCTGTTATTTTGTGGCTACTTGTAAAGCTGCTTAAGCGTTTACTCCTGTTGTCTCTGCTCTGTGCTTAGTCTATCTCAGCTGATGGTGATCTCACTCCCTCTGAAATCTGTTCCAAAATATTTTTGGCATGTGCCATCCCCAGAGGCATGATGCTTTCTCCTTCTAAGGTTTGGTGACATGCTGCTCCTTCCCAGGGAGCCTTACTAGTACCATGTAACTTCTTAGCACCGTATTTCTGCAGTGATATAGCCTAATCTATAGATGTTCTGCAGGCCTCAGGCTGTTGTTCTATATCAACCAAGACTTCCCTTTCTCCATTACTGACCATGCTGGCCAGGATAATCTGTGTGCAGTAGGTTCCCTGTTGCAGAAACTTTCTCTACCCCATGTACGCTGAAGAGTTAAGTGAAGCAAGCAGGCTGTCGTGGCAGGGTGGAGACTGAATATGGATCGGTCTGGTCAGTATATGAGAAAAAAGGAAAGAAAACCCCTCAGTTTTTCTTTATTAACCTTGCGTAATAGAATGGTGAACTTGGAGAGGAGGATCAGTATTTCTAAATGCTAATTAGGGGGGAGGGTAAGAAAAAAAAAAAGCGTAAACTCTATGCACATTACTTGAGCTGATGGAATATGAATAACATTTCCTCCTTGTAAGAAGAAACCCTTCTGACTTGTGCTGTCTCTGGGCTTTCAGGTGTCTTTCTTCGGTGGAACAGGCCTTCCAAGTTCCTAGATGAAGCCCATGAAGAAATGATCAACATTATAAAATACAACAAGGAACTTCAGGCAAAGGTTAATGCATTGAGGAGGCAGCTAGCAGAGATGGAAACAGATGATAGGATGCAGGAGAACCTGTGAGCTGGCAGGCCTTTGCCTCAGGTCTTTCCTTTCCAGCCCCCTTTACGTTAAAGACTAAACATGGAAAGTGCATGTATTGCAGAGCCCTCTGGGTACAGTTGACCCTCAGTCCTCCCACTGCTGAAACCTACACTTCACACTATGTACCTCCCTGCTTTTTGGGGGGGATTTTTGTTTTGTTTACAGAAGACATACACAACTGGGCATAGTGGCCTCTCTTGGCAGCTTCTCTGCCTCAAAATTATGTACAGTGTCAGCAGAAGCTGGAATTCTTACCTCCACCCAACTGTATGGATGACCAGGATGGGCCAAGAGACAGGATGTTTCAAATTTATTTTGGACTTTTTCTGGTTTTGTTGAACTCTCGAAACACTCGGCAGGATTAAAATATGAAGTTATGTATAGATAGGTAAAGGCATTTTGTCTGAAAGCACCTTTTCTCTCCAAGACTAAGTAAGGCAGCTTAGTTCTTTAGTTTCCTCGAAAAACTAGAAAACGGTATAATCTAACTACAGGTTCTACCAGTCTGTGTGATACTCTCAATAGCCTTCACATCTAACACTTGGGTTTTTGTGTTAAGCATTGGCTTGGGAGCAGTAAGTTGAATACCAAACCAGAACAAGAAATTTCAGTGCAATACAGAACTGAAGTAGGGATTCTGCTGCTAATGTTTAAGCCATGGCCTTCAGGTGGGGTTGTCCCTTGTGGACAAATATCTCCTAAGGAATAACAAACTCTTTATTCTACCTGGAAAACAAAAGGGTTAAGTAGTTGGTGGAAGTGTTCACTTGCAAAACAGCGGCTCAAAGCTGTCCTTTTAACTAGAGTCAAGCATCCCTCTTCAAACTTCGGACTGCACTGGCTGGTTTTGTACACTCGAACAGGTTCACAGCATTGCTAGGGTGCAAGAGCAGCGCTTAATCTACAGCTCAACAAAACACTTTTGCTCCACCTGCTGCGCTTTTTCCTCTCGTGTTCTTACTATACATTTTGTGAAACATCAAAAGCAGAAGTTGGGAGTTAAGGTGATCTAACATATCAGGTAGCTGCTGCAGATTAAGAGGCTGTCACACTACAAAAATGCGAATAGTTTAGATCACTTGTAGCTGCTAAAACTGCGTGAAGACTTTAGAGACAAGCTTTTTTCCAAGTAACTTTGTATTTTGTAGCCGATCTTTGTGACTGCAATCTGCTTTTATAAAATCAGAGTTTTCGCTAGAGATTTTTTTTCTCTCCTTTAAAAAGACAGATAAGAGCGGGTCTGAAACATTAACTCACCTAGGCATTTGCTCAGCTTGATTCCGCTGGTAGCTGTACATGACTGAAAAGACTTGAATTAACAACAGCGCGTGTGGCGGGGATTATCTTAAAAGGCGCTTGCTGTTAGCCTGTTTCTACTGAAGTGCATGGAGCTGCGTTAGGTCAGTGTTGATCTCTTTGGAAACTGTTGAGCTTCCGTGACACTTCATGCTGTTTTGGAATGAAGCTGCCTTTATTTAAAAGCCACGTCACATACATGTGAAAATGCAGGATCTTTAGTTGTCACAGAAGTATCTGGAGAGTAATCGTCTGCAAAAATCATGTAACCACTAAATATGTTCTAAGAAAAGTTCTATAACCAAGGAAGCGATATAAAATTATGTGATGTGATTAAGTGCTACCTTAATGCCTTTTGCTTCAGTCCTTATTTCCTTAATTATTTTCTTCTTGACTAACGTAAGCTTAGTCCTAAAGTCATCTGGCTTTAAAAAAAAAAAATGATCCCTTTTAAATCATTGTTCACTTAAAGCAGAATAATAATTTCCCCCTACTTGTAGTACCATTTTATTTTTAGGTTTGGAGAGTGACAGTCTCATTCACTAAATGAAGTCTGACATAGGGAATGCTTCTTGGGTTGGCTGGTGATCTGTACTGCCTAACAGGGGAGGCACAAGTTGGCCGTGCCTTCCTCCCACCTCCAAACCCCGGCTTCTGGAGCTACACCTTCTGGGCATATTGCAAATGTAAGCCCTTAAAATTACTGCTCACCCTTTTAAAATTACATCTGCGGGATGTGCACCTGCCTGGATGTTGTATCCCTATCCAATTCAGAATTTCTACTGTTCCTGTACATCTGAAATACATTATCACTAGCCAGATGGGAAGGATTCAGAAGGCACTATTTTCCCCGTAATAGACTATACATAAAACACACTTAAAGGTTATGCAATTTCCTAACATAGTAATTATATATTGAGCTAAATAATAGAGAAGCAAAGAGGGTTTTTTTGATCTAATTGCCTGGCTGCTCCAGTCTCTCACGCAAACTGCAGGTGTCTGAGGAAATTGGGTAACCAGCTGTGATAGCTAACAAAAGGCAGAAAATTCTCTCCAAGTTGGCACTTCATCCTCGACTTGTATTTCAGGACTGAATCCACACGCGAGTGCTGTGCGCTTGCCTTGGCTTAGTGGTAGCGTGGATCACAGCTTGCATGTGAAAAATGTGTTGTTCTGAGCAGCCACAGCAGTTTCTTCCCCGATTGCTCTGCCGTGCATCACCTTGTAGTCACTGCAGACAGCAGGAGCTGGAGGCTTCAGTTAACACCTCCCCACGGTGACTTATTTCCAGGTTAACAGAGCAGTCCTGCAAGGTGTTGCATGTGGTGGAGTTGAGACAAGATGTGTGGAGCCTTGCAGGCCCTCCTGGGAGAAGACAGTTCACAGACCCCTTGTGTCAGGCTACTTGCACATTCCCTTCTTCATTCCCAGTGCTTCCCAGGCTCTGGTCTGGTGGCTACTGGTGTAATACACAGCGGAGCACTCCAGTTCCTTGCTTACCTGCATGTCCACCATATTTATTCACATATTTAATATTGATCGGCTTGCTTCCTCGTAGAGGGGGATGTCTGCCGGATTCTACCCTGTGAAGTCACCGTCACCCTGCTTGCAGGTCACCTGCATCTTCCTGAGCCGCAAGCACTGCGGCAGTGCCCGGTCCCCGCTCTTCAGTCTGACACTGCCTTACGCCCTTGCTGACACCCCTGCTTCTGCTCTTTTGCACATAGCTATTTGTGTAATAAGCTGGACACCGAGGGCCCCAAACTCTGGGGTCAATCAATGCGGATGCTCTGCCATTTACCAAAAAAAAACAAAAAAAAAAAAAAGGGAGAAGGAACTAACTTGCACAGTTTTCATAAGGGAATATGTACCTTCAATATTTTGATTGTATTGATCTAACTCTTGAATGTGGCGACCGGTTTAAGTGCACTATTGTCCATGTTGCATATGATATAACTTAAATTGCACTGTACAGCATATTGGCGTCTAATGTATGCTTTGCTAAAGCCTTGGAAAGCGCTATCGCGTACAGGTTCCTGTATGGGGGGAAAACGTCTGTACTAGCACTCCCTTTTTTTTTTTTTTGGTAACTGTGTGACATTAAATAGCACTGTGTGATGTGTGCTATGTATCTGTTAACTAGTACCAATTTAAGTGATAAGTGCACTTCTGTCCAAACATCTGGAATTGCTAATTGGACTTGGCTGCTGCATCGGTCTTGATTTTATTTTTTTTTTTTAATGAAATAAGTAACAGGGCTGGGAGTTGTGTGCTATTGTTAGATGTATGCTGTATGTGTACAGAATCCCAGCTGCTGTGGTGTTGAATATATTGCAAAAAAAAAAAAAAAAAAAAGAGAAAAACTATCATGGCTCGAATTGCTTAGCCATTTGGGGGGAGAAAAACAGATACAAAGTGGCTGTAAACTTTGCTGTAGATATGTTGAGAACACTGTAGAAATGTCTGTTCAAATTAAAACCTTGAAGACTCTCAAAAGTTCTTTAATTACAGTGCTAAATCTTCTTTATTAGTCCTGCCTTCACTTTCCATTGGAGGGATGTGTCTGTGTGACTTGGTTGTAAGCTCTTGCCTGAAACTTTGGTTCTTTTCAGCTCATGCCTGTTTTCTTTTACAGCTGAAGACGCGCTGTGATGGTAGAGGAGGGGTTTGTGCTGCAGGGCTGCATGGAAGGGAGAAGGTTGAGACCTTGAGCCTGTGCGTGGCTTGCAGAGCTCTGCTCCTGTGGTTTTGGTCCTTTGACACCAGCTCTGCACGTGATGGATAAAAAAATTAATTAGCTAAGATTTTATGCTTGCGTTGAGCTCTCTAAAGGCAGGCAGATGTTTTCGAAGGGAGAGTGGTTCGGGCTGAAGCAAAACCTTGCAAGCAGTCCATGGGTAGACCTGGGCTCGTGGTTACCTATTGTTTTTTTAAGGGAGGTGGGGTACTTCGGTGTACTTGCTGGGGAAGGAGCAAAAAAAAGGACAAACAGCTCTTGGGAAACGGAGGATGTGAACCATGGAAAGTTCTGGATCTCTCCTGGCTGGTGGGTCAGTGTGCTGTGAACCACTGGGCTGTCTGTTTCCCTGCGGCATCATTCGTGGTCTCTGCAACTCCTCTGGAAGGTGAAGAATTTTTGTGGCTTTTGGCATTTCAGCAGATGGAGACTCTGGGGGGGTGTGCTGCCCTGCAGCTCGTGCAGTCCCATATGATAACACCATGAAGGGTGCTGAAGGTTGGGGTTTTTTGTGAAAAGACTGATAGTCAGGCCCTATTTGTGCAAAATCTTTGCAAAAGTCCTAGCTGAAACAGAATGGGTCTATTTTAAAATATTTTTAGCTATAATCAGGCAGCCCGATTCAGTTTAAGCTTGCTTTTTGGAGGAGAGGGGAGAAAATAACTATCTGATCAAGTGTTGAAATGTCTTTTTATTTAACTTTCCTTCTTATGTCTTTATTTGAGCATGGGTAGGAGGGCATCATTAGTCCAACAGTTTAAAACCAAAGACATAAAGGCTCTGGAATATTTAAAAGGATATAAAGCCATGGGTTGGATTCAAGCTACAATTGAGGTGCCACTCACGAAAACACGATGCCTTTAAAGAGCTTGTACTGCGCAAACAGGCTGCTCAGGGCAGCTGTGATGGATTTCTTTAGCCCATATTATCTGCGTGTAAAACATGATGTTTTGATTCGGTGCTTTGAAACACCTGATGGGAGGGAGTGGAGAAGACAGAGGCAGACTCTGCTTGGTGCCTGGTCTGTGACTCACTTGAACTCTCTCCAAGCCTCCCTTTCTGCAGTCATCTGGCATCGGATCTGTCCTATCTCGTCCCTTTCTAACCTGTTCACCTACTTTGAGGCTTTGCTTTAGGGAATAGGAAGGCGATTACGTTCCTACAAGCAGCATGAGAAGCAGCAGCCTGGCAGGGAACCCAGTTGCCCCCCGCGGATGGGATGTCCCCGAGCTTACCTCATTAAATATTGGGTTCCTCTGGCTGGTGGTGACTGTGCAGCACCCAAATCCCAGTATCTTGTACATGCTGTGGCACCAGCAGATCCTGAGGAAGCTAGAACTCAGCAGATTGAGGCCATTGGCATTTCTTTTTTTGAAAACCCAAGTGTTTTTGTTTAGTGCCATTGTAGGGCTCTCCTCCATGCTGCCAGTTTTTCCCCCAAGCAATGAAAGAAAACAATGAGGAGGAACTGTTGTGCATTAAATGTAACTCAAGCATGCCGGACTGCGTTGGGTTGCTCACAGTTTCTCCTGCTGTGTAAATGTCAAGACAAGCCTGTGGCATTTGTCTGTCGGAGCCAAAGGAGATGATGATCCTTTGATGTTCTGTTGCAAGAGCGTTGCTGATGGCTTTAGATTACTTTATCTGATGCTGCAGGTCACGCTAATGGAGGGTTTATTCTCAAAGCTCAAAACCTGCTCCCTCGGTATCTTAAAGTACCGGCAGACAACCCAACCACTACACAGAAGAGAAGAAAACCTGTTTCTCTCATAAACATTGGGGGGGTTGGACAATTTCTGGTTGCTACTTTAGCGAGCAAAACTTTTGCTTGGGATAAAATAATCGGGGGAAAAAAGACGCAAAGTTGCTGTTGAATTCCTATGGGAATTCACCGGGTTGGTGGCATAAATTCAGTGTTTGCTCCTGCTGCTTTTTAGGGAAAAGGTACTTCTGAGCTTGTTTACACAAGATGAGTCGAAGCTCGCTCTTCTTTGTGCTGCCAGGTACCTTTTAGCCAGTCTTAAGCATCGTGGGTGACGGCTGTGCAGGTAAGGCACTCCGCCGTAAACGCTGCAGGTTTTAACGTCGCTGTGCAGCGTGCGGGGGGGCTGTAGCTCTGCAAATGAGGGATGCCGTAAGAACAACGTGTCCATTAAATGGACGGTTTGACTTACTGTGGTGAAACGCACGTTGTCGGTCTTAAAGACGCTGGGTGTAGTTCTTAGAATCGGGTTTGCTACGGCTTGTACGGTTCGGTTGTAATTGCGTATAGAGGATCCGTTTGGTTCGTAGCTGTACCGCAGTGCCGGCAGCAATATTCCCTTTGAACTATAGGATGAAAAATATAAAACACGTTGCATATTTGTTCGGGGGGCTGATTGCTGCACCCCAACACTGCGTAATTTTGAGTGCTTAATCTGAGTAGCTAAAAGCTGATTCGTTACTTGCCGAAGCGTAAAGCAAAAGCGAGTGGACTGGGTCGTTTATGCTGATTTAAAAGCATAAACGATCTCTGACAGCGAGATCGAGCGCACCCTCAGCATGTTTGCAGATGACACCAAGCTGAGTGGGGCAGTTGACACGCCTGAGGGACGGGATGTCATCCACAGGGACCTGGACAGGCTGGAGAGGTGGGCCTGTGCGAACCTCATGAGGTTCAACAAGGCCAAGTGCAAGGTCCTGCACCTGGGTCGGGGCAACCCCCGGTATCCATACAGGCTGGGGGATGAGGGGATGGAGAGCAGCCCTGCGGAGAAGGACTTGGGGGTACTGGGGGATGAAAAGCTGGACATGAGCCAGCAGTGTGCGCTCGCAGCCCAGAAGGCCAACCCTGTCCTGGGCTGCATCCCCAGCAGCGTGGCCAGCAGGTCGAGGGAGGGGATTCTGCCCCTCTGCTCCGCTCTGCTGAGACCCCCCTGGAGCCCTGCGTCCAGCTCTGGGGTCCTCAGCACAGCACAGACATGGAGCTGTTGGAGCGGGTCCAGAGGAGGCCACAGAAATGGTCAGGGGCTGGAGCCCCTCTGCTCCGAGGCCAGGCTGAGAGAGTTGGGGCTGTTCAGCCTGGAGAAGAGAAGGCTGCGGGGAGACCTTAGTGCGGCCTTGCAGTGCTGAAAGGGGCCCACAGGAAAGATGGGGACAGGCTTTTTAGCAAGGCCTGTGGTGACAGGACAAGGGGTGATGGGTTTAAACTAAAGGAGGGGAGATTTAGGCTGGATAGAAGGAAAATATTTTTTACACTGAGGGTGGTGAAGCACTGGCACAGGTTGCCCAGAGAGGTGGTGGAGGCCCCATCCCTGGAAACATTCCAGGTCAGGTTGGAGGGGGCTGTGAGCAACCTGATCTGGTTGAAGATGTCCCTGCTCACTGCAGGGGGTTGGGCTGGATGGCCTCTGAAGGTCCCTTCCAACCCAAAGCATTCTGTGATTCTACGATTCTATGAAAAGGAGGTATAATTACAGCCCCTAGTCTTAGAGCTTGCCAGAGGCTCTCTCCGCAGCCACCTTCTCCAGGAGTTTCTAGCACTTACTTTGTCAGGCAGCGATTCATACGCTTGGGATGCCTTTTTTGAAATCATTCTGATAGTCTGAGCTTGGCACGCGTGTCTAGGATGTAAATCTTCACATGAGGAATATGTGTGGGAGGAGGAGAGCCTCCTGCGTGAAGGTGGATAGTCAAGTGTCCAGGGGAAGTTGCAGATCCAGGGTTTGCGCTGTACCGGCTGCGTTAGGCACATCCCACTCGGTAGTGGTACCGTACAGGGTAGTGGTTTCAGGGTTGAAGGGTGTAGCCTGTGATCACTGGGTGGAGGAAAAAGGGTTCTCAGCCTTTTGGCAAGTGGGTAATTCAAAAAGTACAAGAGATACAGGCCAGCAGTGTGCCCAGGTGGCCAAGAAGGCCAACAGCATCCTGGCTTGTATCAGGAATAGTGTGGCCAGCAGGACCAGGGCAGTCATCCTTCCCCTGTACTCGGCACTGGTGAGGCCACACCTCGAGTGCTGTGTTCAGTTTTGGGCCCCTCACTCCAAGAAGGACATGGAGGTGCTGGAGCGTGTCCAGAGAAGGGCGACGAAGCTGGGGAAGGGTCTGGAGCACAAGTGCTGTGAGGAGCGGCTGAGGGACCTGGGGTTGTTCAGCCTGGAGAAAAGGAGGCTGAGGGGAGACCTTCTCACCCTCTACAACGACCTGAGAGGAGGGTGTAGTGAGGTGGGTGTTGGTCTCTTCTCCCAAGTAGCAAGCGATAGGACGAGAGGAAACGGCCTCAAGTTGTGCCAGGGGAGGTTTAGATTGGATATTAGGAAAAACTTCTTCATGGAAAGAGTGGTCAAGCATTGGAACAGGCTGCCCAGAGAGGTGGTGGAGTCCCCATCCCTGGAGGTGTTCAAAAAATGTGTAGACGTGGCACTTTGGGCCATGGTTTAGTAGGCATGGTGGTGTTGGGTTGACGGTTGGACTAGATGATCTTAGAGGTCTTTTCCAACCTTTATGAATCTATGAAATTTGCTTCCTGGTCTGTGACCAGAGAATTGGCGTTTTCTACAGCGATTAACAAAGCAATTACCAATAGCCTTTTTACATGTTTTTCTTTAATGAGGAATAATATGCATGTAGAAAAGACCTACTTAAAGGCTTCATTTATATTCTTTTAAATCAGATCATTATTTAATAACTTACATACATTGCTGTTGGAACCGTGTACGGTTTTGCAGCCCTTTGTATTTTGTGGTAGATTGAATCGTATCCCTTCTAAAATGCAAATTTAGGTCTCTTTCCTGACATGAAAAAAATTGTTGTGATGCCCCAGCAAGGCAAGTGCAACGTTTCTGCAGGATATTTTCTGTTTTAGCCATTTCTTTTTGGCTTTTAATTCCCTGAAGGTATGAAATAAAAACTTTCTTGTCAAAAACTTTCTGGCCGTTATAAGGGTTGTTTCAGAATTTGTTTTTTTTTTTTTTTTTTTGGAGCAGAGAACTGTTTGCCTTTTCTGTACTGTGCTTCATCTCATCAGCTGTTCTTTGAGATGCTTGGAGCATCTAAGCTACCATGGCCATATCCTACATGGCTGTGGAGTCCTGAAGCCTGTGTTAACCGGTGGATTAGATGCGGTGTAGGAACAGCTTTGAGTAAACGCGGTGCTCGGTGCACTAGGCTGAGACCTGCACTTGACCTGAACCTCTTTTCCCTGAAGACTTGATGACATTGCCGCTAGAGTGAAGAGGATTCTCTCCGTTTCTTATTTAATCAGTTGTTTCCGGGAGAAAACAGCAATTTGGACTACAGTGGGGTAAGTACAGGGCTTTGGTTTCTACATTTCCCTAGGTTTGAGGGGGGGGAAAAAAAAAGCAAGCTATGCCTTGCTGGGAAAAAGGTTTTCTTCCACGGATCCTTAGGGCACACTTGTGCAACATCAAATACATAAAGTATCCTGGCTGCGCTGCCAGCAGTTGGCAAGGCTGTCATTTCGCAATGGGGAAGGCTTTGGCAATGCTGAATTAAAATGCTGCTCTTCTCCTCCACCTCTTTTCCCTCCTCCCTTGTGCTGGTCCAGCTGTTTGTGATTCCACGTGGCATATTGGATTGGAAAAAAACCGGTAAGGAAAAGTAACCCAGCCAAAAGGGAAAAGCCCTGCAGCCTGAGTCGGCACGGGTGTTAAACGTCGTAATGATGCTTTCAGTAATGAAGTCATAGGGAAGACTTGTAAGGTGAAAACCCATGTGGCTTAATGAGCTGTCATCTAAGGCTCTGCCACTGCAACTGGATCCTCATGTAGACTGGAAGGACGATTGATTTTTTTTTTATTATTATTATTTTTATTCTTTTTTAGGCACTAGACTAGGGTTTGGGAGACCAAAGTCCTGCCACTGCCACAGATTGCTGGTGTCATCTCCAGTGAGTTACTTCATCTGCATCAGTCTTGGCCGAAGAAGTGCGCTTTCTGGGTGAGTCCAGGTGAAATTCCCTGTTCTCAAGTGCCTCTTGTGTGTTTGCTGTTTGGGACAGAGACTGCTTGGCTGTTGTCCAGCTTTGATTAAAACCAGCCTCCAAGCACTAACCAGGGTCTAAGGTGTGGAGCATGTAGCGAAGCCCAGGTGGAGCTAAAAGGGGAGATCTTTGCCCACTGCTAACGTTACAGAAAGCCACGCACTTAACATCTGCACGATTGTCAACAGGACTAAAAATAACTGGTCTACAGAACTACAAGGCTTATGCCCACACCAAAGGGATAGCATGGCTCTATGGCAAGAGCTCTGTTGTGTCTCCAAGTGTCCTGGAAGGCTGGGAAGAGATTTTTTCGCTCAGAGGGGGAGCAGGGGTGAGATCATGAAAACCCTGTGAGTAGGAGGGAGATTAAGCCTGAGGCTCTGGGAGAGGCTGTTGCAGAAGGCTTTGAACAAGACGAGCGCTTCTGGATGCTACATGGAAAAGGGGAGAGAGAAGGCGGCTGCATGAAGCAGAGTGGGGAGAGCGACGAGCACTCTTGGAGCCATCGGCTCCATGGCACCGTGCTGCTTACGAGAGGATGGATGGTTCTCATCTGCTGCTGGAGACTCCCGACAGCAGAAGTCATTCCTGGTCCCCACCCTGGCCCTTTCGGCAGCGCTGCGCACAAGTCCCAGCTCGGAGGAGTGCCTCGCCGCACGCCATGCAAAAGATGCTCCGGAGTTTGCCAGCTTACTGTGTTTTCATCATCTGCCCCTCCTAGAAGGGAATGGTCTGTACGCTGCCATTGCTTGGGCTTGCGTTATACCTGAGCAACACCGCGTTAAAACTCATGCTATTTTGGAACCGTTTGAGGGGGGGAAGAAAAGAAATAGGATTAACTACTAAAAAATCAGATCAAAAAAATCAGGTCACTTAGATGCTGGCTGCGTATACTGCTCTCCAAGCTAGGAGCATCCTTAAATCTGCAACTCCGCTGCTGTTACAGGATGGCACCTCCTTGCTGTGCTATGAGGATTGTGCTGTCCCCCTTCCTGAGTTAAAATCAACCTTTTGCTGTCCTCTCTCCCTTCTTCAGCTCCCTGGATTTCTTTCTGATGAGAACGTTGCCTCAACACCCGGCCCAGATCTGACTTGCCCTTCCCTGTCGTCACGGCCTTGAGAGGCAGAGCAGCTTGCTGGAACACGTCCTACTCTCTTCCCCTTGGCTCTTTTAATTTGCATTTCCAATATTCATCTGTTAGCGTGTTTATGAATGTCAGACTGGCTTTTCTTGTCTGCAGTCTCTGACACAGATTTAAAAAAAACAAAAAAAAAAACCCCAAAACCCCCTCCAGAAAACCTTAAAATCCAGATACGATGAAAAATATAAAGCATACAAGCTTCTCAGTAGTTGGTAACCCTCCCTCTCTCCCCGGACCACTTTTTGGGGCACCTTTTGTCATGCACAGAGGCTCTGTGAGCAGGACACACACAAGCAAAGCCTAGTGAGCTACAAGGCTGTGCTGACCACTGAGAAAGACACCCAAAGTGTCTTTGGTGCCCAAACAGGCACTCGTCGGGTGGGAGGGTTGGCCTCGGCCGCTTGTGAATGGATCATCCACGTTGCTGAGCTGCCGTCATCCATCTTGTGGAGCTGGCTTTTCTCCCCTTTAGGATTTTCTGCTTTTTCATGTTGAGGTTTTTCCTCTTGCACGTTTGAGCTGCTACCTATCATATCCTGACAACCTCTGTCCTCGGTTTTACCTTTCTTATCTTGCAGGGCTCTGTGCTCTTTCTCACAATTTGGCAATCTTCTTGGCTCTCAGAGGCAGGGTTCATATCCAGCTGGGCCATATCAGGGCGGCCTTGGATCGCAGCTGAACCTGGAGGACGGGGCGGTTTCAGGGCCAGCTTGCTGCAAGCTCCTTCTACAGAGCTGTGTTTGTGCCAGTTTAACGTTCCAGATGGTTGCCTCAGTGCTGGAGGAGGTAACTGGGTTATTAAATCACTCCTGCTGCTTTGTCGGTCTGGAGGATCTGCCATCCTGGTGCGATGCTGGTCTAGAAGAGGACTTTACATTGAGTCAGGCTAGCAGATACAGTAAAACCACCGGTGAGCAACTTCAGGTGCTCCATGCATCATCCTTCCCAAGCAGAACAAGCCCTTTTGCTCAACTGCATGCATATATCAGGGCCCTGGAGACAACAGAATTTTTTGGTTTTACCTCTGCAGCATGCCAGGTGAGATGTGTTTGCCCTCACTGCCAGGCTGGATCCATGGTGCCCTTCCTGAGAGCAGCCATGGAGTCATGCTAGAGGCTCTGCTCCTCCTTTTTTTCATTTGGTGGCAGGCTCCTCAGCCTGGAAAAGTGATTGTTGAGGTGATGATATGATGGAGGTCTATGAAATATTGGCATGGAGAAGGTAAGGAACAACTATTTGCTCTGCCTCATACAAGAATTAAGGTGCACCAGCTGAAATTATCAGGTGGCACTTGAAACAAGAGGAGGTGGTGTTTGGCAGGGTGGGTGGTTCAGCTGGGGAGCTCATAGCCATGGGACACTGTAGGTGCCAAACACAATATCCATTCAAAAAGCAGCTAAATATGGGACAGCAAAATCCATCAAGGGTTATTTAACACAAAGACATCAGCTGTCAATGGATGTCCCTGAGCAATACAGTATCAGGATGTCAGGGATGCATAGCTGTTAGTTTTTCCTCCACGTACTGCGTCCTGGCTGGCTGCTGGTGGCCTTTGAGACAGCGTACAGGACTCGGATGACCCTTTAGTTTGACTCAGTTTGCTGAAGATACCGCACAGTCTATAGCAGATGGAATGATACTGCTGATACTCCCATAGCTTTGCTTCCCCAGGGGCTTTAAATGCATTTTTCGAGGCTCTGCAGTCCAACAAGAGAGTTCTTTGTGTTTATTTTCCTACTGCAGCTTTTCCTCTTTAAAGAGAGACAGCTGGTTTTGTGAATGGTACTTAACAGTTCTTTCAAACTCAATTAGGCACTTGGGAGGCAGGAGTTGTGAGCACTCAGCTTCGACAGCGAGCGAAGGATTTTCCCCTCCTGCAGTGTCTGTTGTATCATGATTTTCCAAGATGTCCACACTTTGCGAGCTGAGGTTTTAAAAAGTGGCCATTTGGTATGTGTCTGAAAGCCTTGGAAATAGTGGCCAGTCCTGCTTTGGTTGCTCTCCTAACTTTGCAATGCTCTGAAACAATTTCATTCATCGCTTCCCTTTTTGGGGAGGGGGGATTAAAAAAATCAGGCTCTGTCCTAACCATGAACTGACTTGAACCTTGTACCTACAACAAATGCCAGGGATTTTTTTTTTTTTTTTTCTTTTCCCAGACTTGACAACAAACCATTCTTCCATTTGAAATGGCTGGGCAGCGAAAATGAAATGCTTTTTCCTTTTGTTATAAAGTGCATATCAGGTTGCAGTGTTTTTTGTAGGGTCTTCTGCTCATGCCCAGCCAGGCATTAAGTGATGTGATTAATAGCTGTCACATGTGGTTGACTCTGCCTCTGATCTCTAGGCTGGGGAGATCTGTGTGTGCAGTGAAGGGTTTTATTTTGCTAGCAGAGCTCTGTGAAAGGTTTCCCTCCTAGGAAATTGTTTCTGATAGTTTAATGTTGGTCTTTGTCCTGACTGGAAATTAAGACCTCAGAAAAAACCAGAAAGAAGTATGCCTGCGTATTTTTGTATGACACTTTTTTTTCTTTATTTAGTTAAACTTGCCAGATTATTTCCTTTAGGTGCCTTTAACAAAAGCGTTTTAATATTTCAGGATTCTTTTTTGGATTGCTGAGCTAAAGGTTCCAGCTCACTGAGCTGTACGCTCACAGGGGCCTGGGATACTTTATATGCCATATTTTCATGCTCTGGACTCCTGCCCAGCCAACGTCTCCCCAGAGCAGGACACTGCCATGAGAAACAGAGCTGAGCTGGCTTAATGCAAGCATGTAAGAATGACCATGCTGGTCAGAGAGAAGCTACAAGCATCTCCACGCTTGGTCTCCAGCAGCCTGGAGAAGAGGAGGCTGAGGGGAGACCTTATCACCCTCTACAACTGCCTGAGAGGAGGGTGTAGTGAGGTGGGGGTTGGTCTCTTCTCCCAAGTAGAAAGTGATAGGACGAGAGGCAATGGCCTCAAGTTGCGCCAGGGGAGGTTTAGATTGGATATTAGGAAAAACTTCTTCACGGAGAGGGTTGTCAAATGTTGGAACAGGCTGCCCAGGGAAGTGGTGGAGTCCCCATCCCTGGAGGTATTTAAAAGCCGGGCAGACGAGGCGCTTAGGGACATGGTTTAGTAGTGGACAGGTACGGTTGGACTCGATGATCTTAAAGGTCTTTTCCAACCAAATGATTCTGTGAACCATCAACGGTGGATGTTTAAGGAGAGAATACAGGGAATGGGATATTTCCCAGACTCCAGTCATAAGCGGTTCAATGACTTCTTGAGGCAGAAGTTATATCTGGACTGTCATGTTTCATACTCACTACGGAGCTATCCTCTGCAAATTGCCTCCTGAATCCATGTTCCCTTTGGGTCTCGGTGATCAAGCACTTGGCTCTCCTGTTTACTTTGGAAAGGCTACGAATGTATGGCACCCAAAGCTGCAGTCCCAGCCGGCAAACAGTGGCCTGAAGTCATGCAACTGAACGCTGACTTGACTTGAAACACTTTGGATTTAGTTCAAGAAAATGCTGACTTTTGATTTTAAGAGGAATGAAAAGAAAAATGAATGATTTAGGCAAAATCCCCTTTTTGCGCCCAAGGACAATTTTTTTTTTTTTCTTTGCTGAGGTTGCTCTTTCTGTGGATGGAAAATTCCCAACCTGCTTGAGTTGCCAAGCTCTTGTTTTTAGCTAAAGCATATGCTGATGTATGTTTGTATCTTGCTCCAACAAAAAGCTGTGGATAAATAAAGAGCTGAAGGCAGCATGCAGGTCCCTTCCCCATTCCAACAGTCCTCGTATTGCTGGGGGGGATGGAAAAATGTCAATCACAGTTCAGTCTGCAGGAATGACAGCAAAATTATACTAATTAAGAAAATAAAATAGAATTCCAATTCTTTCACCTGTCCTGCAAGGGACTTCACTGTAAATGCAGAAAGATCCTGAAAAGTTGATCTACGGCGCCCATTGCCTGAGAGACGCCAGTTGAGAGGAAGGAATAAACAGCCTTTATTTCAATAAGAGGACTATTAAACTTCAAGAGCAAAGCACAGTTTTTAGACTCATTGTGCTAGATTATAAAGATTATCTAATAATTCTTTATGGAAAATGGGATTCTTAAATGCTTTTGCCCCTCCCTAGCTCATAACACGATGCCTTATTGCCTTCAAGCAAAGGCAAGAAATTCTTAAGCCGATTTTTCACTGACACTCTGCATGCTACTGCTGGCTGCTCTGCTCAATCCTGACAGCTGTGAGAGGCTGGTGAGTCTGTGGGAAAGGTGTCTGCCTGTTCTTGGACACATCAAGCATGCTCCTAGCACTTGATAAATGATTTTGCAGCTGTGGTAACGGCTCCATTTTGCAGAGATGGCCATTTTAGATTTCATTTTAAATGCATTTTAGCTTTTCTGTCCTGACGTTTCCCCTCCAAGGTCTTCTGCCAAAAGTCAGCTTTATTTTAGAGAGAAAAGTTTTGAGGTTAATTGAACAGGGCACTTTGGAGATGAGGGAATTAAGCTCATGAGACCTTGCAGATTTCGTAAAACGCACCGATATGTTTTTAGCAGGTCGATTCATGGGGGTTGCACTCTTCAAGACCAATGAAACCCAGTGGTTCCCTGGACAATAATGAGCGACACTGAGCAGTTGTGCATCTACTCCCAGATCTGGCAAGTCATCGATTTTACAGGGTTTGAGCCCCCGTCAGGGAAGCTTTACGTTACATTATCAGATGAAACCTGAGTCCTTTTCATAAACCCACTATTTATTCTCCAAAGTCTATTTAACAAATGCGCTCAGTAAATAGAGTTGGGAAAGTGGCTTTAACTTGATTACAGGGTTTTCCTCCTCTACTTTGTTCCCTTGCAGAAAATGACCCTGATGAATGGCACGGCCTCTCAGGCTGTAACTGGCCTCAGCCAACCCTACCTGAGGCCTCTTCTCAGCCAGCTGTGGCAGTGGAAAGAGAGGAGGAAGAAACAATGTTGGACTCGTGAACATCCGAGTATTTCACAGGATACCATTTTCTGAGTATTCAGTGATTCAAGGCTGCTATTTGGTGTTTGATGAGTTTCCATCTTGGGCAGGTAGAGGTGATCTTCCACCCTTCTTGTCCCAGAGCGCCCGCCTCAGTCAGAGCTGTGATGATGGCTTACTCTTCCACCATAGTGTTCAACGCTTGCTTCTGCCGCGCTGCTGAGCCCCGCTGCTTCTTACCACAAGAGCGCTGGAGGTGGGATCTTCTCTGGGTGGCAATACTGTGCGTTTCTGCTAATTACGGAGACTGTTTTGCACCGACTAGTGAAGTAGTCCAGAGAGACCATGTCTACAGGGGGCCTGTGATGTCATCCTTGCACTAGGATGACATCACTAGCTCTGCTGCTGTGAGATAGTGGATGCCCTTGTCACACCTGTCTGGCTGTCTGTGACAGCGAGGAAGGGACTGGAGTGATGCAGAACCTTTCCTGCTCAATAAACATAGACTGTAATTATAAAGGAGTGTATTAATTGCCCTATTCACCAGATAGCTGTGCATTTACTGGGTAAAAGCATTTATCAAGAAACTTTGTAATCCATCAGCACTCCCAGGAGAGTAAACCACCAGGTAGACTGCGGTAGACCACTCCTTTTGGATCAGATGGTCACTTCCCATTTTCTTGGGGTTCTGAGCTTCTTAGGAAGATGCATCACTGCATTGACAGTGACCCTAAGTTATAAAATCCGTGGCACAAACGTGTTTTTCCAAAACCTTCTGGTTTGCCTTTTGTGGTGTATTGGGTTTGCCTGGCAAGGTTTTGGTAGCGGAGGGGGGCTACAGGGGTGGCTTCTGCGAGAAGCTGCTGGAAGCTTCCCCCATGTCCGATAGAGCCAGTGCCAGCCAGCTCCAAGATGGACCCACCACTGGTCAAGGCCGAGCCCATCAGCGATGGTGGTAGTGCCTCTGGGATAACGTATTTAAGAAGGGGAGGAAAAAAAAACCAACCCTGCACAACTGCATCTGGAGAGAGGAGTGAGAATATGTGAGTGGAACAACCCTGCAGACACCAAGGTCAGTGAAGAAGGAGGGGAGGAGGTGCTCCAGGCACCAGAGCAGAGATTCCCCTGCAGCCCCTGGTGAAGACCATGGTGAGGCAGGCTGTCCCCCTGCAGCCCACGGGGGTCCACAGTGGAGCAGATATCCACTGGCAGCCCGGGGAGGACCCACGCCAGAGCAGGTGGATGTGCCCGAAGGAGGCTGTGACCCCGTGGGAAGCCCGTGCTGGAGAAGGCTCCTGGCAGGACCTGTGGACCCATGGAGAGAGAAGCCCACGCTGGAGCAGGTTTGCTGGCAGGACTTGTGACCCCACGGGGGACCCGCACTGGAGCAGTCTGCTCCTGAAGGACTGCACCCCATGGAAGGGACCCACGCTGGAGCAGTTCATGAAGAACTACAGCCCATGGGAAGGGCTCATGTTGGAGAAGTTCATGGAGGACTGTCTGCCGTGGGAGGGACCCCACGCTGGAGCGGGGGAAGAGTGTGAGGAGTCCTCCCCTGAGGAGGAAGGAGCGGCAGAGACAACGTGTGATGGACTGACCGCAACCCCCGTTCCCCATCCCCCTGCGGCGCTGGAGGGAGGAGGGAGAGAAAATCAGGAGTGAAGTTGAGCCTGGGAAGAAGGGAGGGGTGGGGGGAAGGTGTTTTAAGATTTGGTTTTATTTCTTATTACCCTGCTCTGTTTTGATTGGTAATAAATTAAACATTTTCCCCAAGTTGAGTCTGTTTTGCCCATGACGGTAATAGCTGAGTGACCTCTCCCTGTCCTTACCTCGACCCACAAGCTTTTTCATTATATTGTCTCTCCCCTGCCCAGCTGAGGAGGGCAGTGACAGAGCGGCTTTGGTGGGCACCTGGCATCCAGCCAGGGTCAACCCACCACATGTGGTTTCCAAACATTTTCTTCCTCAGCATCAAGGGATCCATCCACAGGCAAAGGTTGCTAGGGTGTCCTGCTTCTGTTTAGCTGAGCATCCCAACAACGGCAGCGGTTGCCTCAGAATGGTACAGCAGATGCTGCCAGCCTCAGATGGACACTGCTTGGATTGGAAAGTTATTGGAGAATTAGTAGTGTTGGATGGGTGAAAAGAAAAGGTATTTCTGTGACTATGGAGTATCTTCTCTGAGGGAAAACTCAAGGCTTTTTTCCCTTACTGTAACTAAGGAAAGGATCAAGCCCAACTTCCTTTCCATTAAAGTTTCCACTTTCTCATGGAACTTGAAACCTTGCTGTGCTTTCAGGTACACACTGAACAGCCCAGCTACTCTGGAATACTGGGAAGGCCAGATCCAGATGAACCTTGATAGAGGAGGACAATTAAATTCTTTGCATTAATGAGCATTGTTCTTTGTGGTGTGTGATAAACTTGGTGTGAGGCTTTGTCTGAATTTTTAAGATAGTCCGGTTTTCATGTCTCACAGGGTACATTCCTTAACCCTTACTGTATTGGAACATCTGCTCACCTCAAAGACCTGTACGAGCTTGTTTTCACACCAGGTTGTGTGTTGTTTAGAAGGATACAGACCTTTAGGAAAGCAGGCCATGATTTACTGGACAGAGAAAACTTAGGGTGAACCAACTCTCTTCTACTGGCCTGAGAGCTGTCTGAAATGCTGCTCCTGCTTAGACTGGAAACTCATCCTTGTTGTTAGCCGCACTGATTATGCATCTTGTTTTCACAGCCTACTTAAATGAATCCTTGTGTGGAGACCTGCACTGTTAAGGCCAGTAAGGAAGAAAGATGGATGCCGTGTGCACCCCAGGCACCGTTAGAGTGGATCTAGTTCTACAAAAACAACTGCTGAGGGTATATAAAGTTTCCCTTCTGCCTTTGTTTTTGGCTGGGGTTACTCGTGTTACAGGATGTTATTTGGCCTTCATAGAAGCTGTGAAGGGCACAGAGGTTGGTTGGGACTTACAGTTTCTGTTCTGAGCCTTCCATGTGACGTTCTCGGTGTGATACAGGAGCTCTGCCGGAAAACCAGGACAGTCAGCAAAAGGGAAGCAAGAGTCGTTTTGAATTAGAGCACCTGCCTGCCCCTTGTGAGCTCTGTGTATCCACTCTGAGCTGCGAAAACCCTGCTTAAGGGTAAGCATCAACTCGCTGCGGATTTCTTAGCAACATTATGGCCTCTGTACGGGCAAGCGTTCATGAAGGGTATGACTTGGAGCCTGATTTTTCCCTGCCTGGCTCGTTACCTATACGTGCAAATATATCTCGAATCATTGTTCTTATATTTAGGATGTAGCCTTCATCCATTTTGTTTGCTTAGATGTGAAGCTGCAAGACAGTGGGTAAATGGACATGTACAGGGAAGTCTTCAGGGAACAAACGAAGCTGTTTCCTTCCCCAAAATAACAAACACATTTCTTTCTGAGATCTAGGAATTCCTACTAGCTGGTTGCAGTGCAGGTCAGGGCTTCTTGAGGACTGTGTAACCTCCAAAACTGGAATCAGTGGCCTTTTTGGTACATTCTCGGGATAAACAACTGTTCCATCGTTATTTTATATGTTTCTTGGATGTGAAATAAATCACAAACCATTCTATGGGTGACACCAGAAGTGGAGGATTGCTCTATATGCAAACAGAGTTACACTGCAAAGGCTTCAGAGCTGCAGAAGTAGCAAGCATGGGGAAAGGTTCAGGCCCTAAATCTGAAGAGAGGAGGTCGTTAAGCCTCTCCCTTTGCCCTGAGACAGGATCCACTAAATGTGCATCTTTGGTGATGGGGCTTACCTAACCTGCTCTTAAATCTCTACGCAACAGAAACTCAGCTCCCTCCCCAAGTGATCTTTCCCAGGACTTTCCTTACAGCTAAAAGTTTGTCCTAATGAATAACCTTGCTGCTATTTGAGTACGTGGCTTCGAAACCAGTATTTTGGGGGTTTTGTGGTGGTGGTGGTGCTGCTTGCTACTATCAGATTGGCCCCTTGTCTCCTCCAACCACTTCTGTTCTTCACAGAACCATCTCTGTTTCCTCCTCCTTTCCCATTTTTTGGATAATTCTTGTTGCTATGGACTGTCATTAATTGTGTCTCATCTCTCTTGTAAAACCATTCACCACGAGGGTGGAAATTACCATCGTGGATATAAAAGAAACCAGATAAAGTACCTGCCATCAGTGCATTAGCAGTATTCACGTGTCTCACATGGCGGTGGACAAATTCCTGTCTCTAAGGGGAGCTGCCCTTGCAGGATTGCTATCCTGTGTTCACAAAAAAGGTGTTGATTATAAGAAGGCAGCAACACAAAAGTATCTGGGGAGCACTGAAGGCTTTATCTTGGTACGTTATGGTGTAAGATGCCGTACGCTCCCCTTACGCAGAGAAATGTGACTGCAGCCACTGCAGTCCCTAAGATGTGTGCACCCAGTGCTGGAGTAAAACCTGCTGCAGAAACTCCTGCTGCAGAAACTCCTGCTTTCTCTGAGCAGCCTGCCCCAAGAAAATGTTACCTTTCAGGCGGTGATCTTACAGAGTGTTGAACAGCCAGGCTGAAAGATGCTATCAGCAGAAGCATGCCTCCTTCTCAGCCTACCTGAAGGGCTAACACCTGTGTTTTCACTTTGCAGGAGCTCACAAGAACTGGAATGATGCCATGTGAATGATCTTAAAAATAAGGCATCCATGGTTCACACAGTGCTTCACCTCTCATTTAAAAAAAAAAAAAAAAAAAACAAGG